>BMAW01030190.1:259895-287266 GCA_019974015.1 Nephila pilipes | reverse complement strand
TATATATATATATATATATATATATATATATATATATATATATATGTCTACATCTACGTATCACAGGAAAAATAGCACTATGGATTTACAATTTTCTTTCATACCGATCTTTTCAAGTCCGATGGAGAGGATGTCTTTCATCAAGGAAGAATGTTTTGAAAAGGGTTCCTCTGGTAAGTGTTCTCTCCCCCATATTTTTCATAATCTACATGTACGATATCTTTGAAACCTTAGAAACAGGATTCGAGTGCTCAATTTACGCTGATGACCTTTTTATTTATTGCTCTCATCATTCTCTCGAAATCATTCATAAAAAATTACAAGATACTTTTGAAAGAATCACAAACTGGGGCAATTACTGGAAACTTACTTTATGTCCCGACAAAAGTACAATAGCAGAACTTTCAGATAAGAGAATTCAAATATATCCTACTATTATGTTGGCTGGCTACCCACTCCAATGGCAATCATCTATTAAATATTTTGTAGCATATTTTTCTAAACGGAAACAAAATAATTTTATGACGAATCAAATGAAAAATAAAGCTTTAAAAAATAATAAATGCCCTAAAAGGCATGGCATATAAACACTATGATCCAAGAGCTAAGGCTCTTATTGAATTAACTAACAATAGTATATGTAGTGCCTTTTACTAAACTTGTCATATCATAAATAAATGGTCTGATAACCAGCTCAAACCTTTCAGTGTTATACAAATAAAAGCTTTTAGAATTGCATTGGGACTTCCACAATGGACTCCAAATATCGTGCTCTTACAACTAGCTAATCAGGAAATTCTTTCTGTCGAAATATGACGATTGGCTAATAAATTTTTTATTTCTCATATATCAAACGATAACTTTTCACCTATGCACCGCAATAGCCTTGAAACAATAAATCTGAAAATCCTGGAAGGGGACAGAAGCAACATCAAGAATACTTTCCGTTTTTTGGGTATTGATGGGAAAACAAATCATATCAATCTCCAGATTGATATATTACACAGTTCTTCCTTGTGAGATCTATACGGAGGAATTTGGATTCCAAACTAAAAACTTAATAACTCATATAATAAAAAGGACAGTTTGAGGAAATAATGAATCATAGGTTAAGAGATTTTTTTTCCTAATATCTACGGATGCATCAAAAAATCAACATATGACATTAATAGCAGGTATCACGAAAAATGCATCTTTCGCCTACAAGTCAATCTAGCAAATCATATCAATTCGTTTTTTAAAACAGAAGCACTTGCTGTATGTCAAGTTCTAGACGACTTAACTGAATCTAAAGAAAATCTGTTATTTCTCTCAGATAGCCATTCTGTGCTATTAGCTTTAAAAAATTACAATGTAAAATCCCCAAAATTCATTCATAAACTAGCCAGTAAAATCTTCATTCAATCACAATTTAGTACTCAGATGATTCTCCTTTCGATTCCATGACATTCGAAAATATTTTGGAATGAACAGGCGGATTATCTCGCAAAATCGGTAAAGGAATCCGAAGATTACTTTGACTGGATTATCTCATAAGACACCAATAGCTATATTTTCTACGACAAAATGAAAAGTATTAATGAAATTTTTTATTTAAGCAAATATTTCAAGTCTTGGGAAACATCTCCACCACTGACATAATATCTAAATGGACAAAAAATAGAAGAGAGGAAATACTAAGCACTCGAATCATCAACAAAATGATTAAAACTCCTGGGTTTTGCATAAATTCAACTTAAATGATAACGCACAGTGTAGAACTTGTAACCACATCAATGATTTGGAACATATTCTTTTGACCTGCAATAAATACTCCTGCCTCAGAAATCTTCCCTGGAATATTCTTAAGATAGACCCACAACAAGATATTAATTTTAATGTATTTTTGGAGAGAACCGCTGCTAATAAATAGGTTTTCAGAGTATGCTTACACAAGATGAAATATTTTGATATTTATTGAATAAAAAGAATCTATGAATAAGGGGATAATAGGCATTGTTGTTTTATATCCCATAAAACAATGCAACAAACAAACAATACACTTCATTGTAAATACTGATATGAACTGAACTGAACTGAACTAATTGTATCTGCCTCCCACCTGTCATATGTGCAGATCGTCAACTATAATAATCGTCTGCATTATTTAGTGAAATATTGTATAAAATAATGGAAGAAGTTGACGAAATCGTTTTGCATACTCTTCGTCAAATTGGGTGCGATGTCAGTGAAATAAATAGTCTGAAAGAATTCACAACGGAAGCAGCGATCGAAGGTGTAGTTCGTTGTTTAAAGCTAATTAATCCATCCTTGGAACTGTCTCATCATGTTCCTCCTAATATGTCTGCAAGATACAGATTGGGTTCGACATTGGCGACAATATGTACAGAACTAGGTTATAAGGGAGAAATTGGATATCAAACATTTTTATATTCTAATGAAACTGATTTAAGAAAAATATTTCTCTTTCTTTTTGAAAATTTACCAAAAGAGA
This sequence comes from Nephila pilipes, assembly GCA_019974015.1. Classification (NCBI taxonomy): domain Eukaryota; kingdom Metazoa; phylum Arthropoda; class Arachnida; order Araneae; family Nephilidae; genus Nephila; species Nephila pilipes. The sequence goes on along the minus strand of BMAW01030190.1, from coordinate 284,772 downwards.
CAGAGAAGGCTTTAGATGAACCCCTTAATTTAACCTCTTTAATAATTAAAGAAGCTGGTTCCTCTCTTACTCGTAGTTTAAACTACCCTTGGTTACCACATTATTGCAAAAGTGATGTTGACAATGAGGGTAGATATCTGTTGAAAAATCCTTTATATTCATTAGGGAATTTTCGTCCTGTAACTTTATTTAGACCATTTAATTATGCACATATAAAAAATAAAGGAGCATGTATGAAGTATTGTGAGCATTATTTACAATTGGTGCCAAAGCAAGTAAATGTAGGACCTTGTTTGTTGTCATCTGTGTTAGAAACAAACACTCTTGATTATGTTAAACAACTAGAAAGTGAAAGAAATCAGGATGATTTGACCACTGTTTTGAACAGAAAAGAACTTATTTCCCAGAAGAGAGAGAAAATCAATAAAATAATAAATGAGCATTTGTTACAAGCTCTTCAGCAAAGTAAGCACATTTCTGCTAAATTAGATGAAGCAGTTAAAAGCAGCGTAGAGTCTCGCAGTTCACGCTTCACTCATTCATTAGAGCTTCAATTTACTCCAGATAAGAAGGAAAATATAGCATCATTAAGTGTACCAACAGCTAAAGTTGGAGATACTGAAGAAGATATGCAGAAAAAAAGAGAAACAGAAATTAAAGAACTTCAACAAAAATTAGATTCTCTTACTACTAAACTGGAAAATCTGAGTTTAGAAAATAAAAATTATGAAGCTACATCCCAGAATAGCTTAGAACAAATAAAGAAAGAACAAGAAACAATAGATGACCTTAAAGAACGTTACCGCGTGAAAAAATGTACTTTATCTTTGTTACCTGATGCTGAGACAAATATAGAAAAGTTGCAAGCAGTTATTGAAGCTAGCTCACAAAGGTTGGTTTCTTTAGCCAATCAATGGGAACAACATAGAGTGCCATTGATTGATCAATATAGGGAACTAAGAGAGCTTTCTTCCCGTAGAGTGAATGAAACACAGAGAAAACTTGAAGAAATTAAAGTATTGAGAGAAAAAATTAAAAGCCTTGGTGTGGAAGCTCGTCAAAAAGAAGAAATGCATAAGCATTTAGTCACTGCTTATGAAAAGCTAACAAAGGATGTAAGTCGTTCTGCATATACTCGAAGAATCATGGAAATTGTTGGCAATATTAAGAAACAGAAGGCTGAAATTGATAAAGTATTATTAGATACTAGAAATGTGCAAAAGGAAATTAATAAATTATCTGGAAAGTTAGAGAGAACCTTTACAGTTACAGATGAACTTATATTTAAAGATGCTAAAAAAGATGAAGCTATTCGTAGAGCTTATAAATACCTAGCTGCACTTCATGAAAATTGCAATCAATTAGTTTTAATTGTTGAAGAAACTGGGGCCATTGCTCGAGAAATAAGAGAACTTGAAGATCAAATTGAGCAAGAAAACCAAAAGAAAGTAGCTGCTACTTTGGAAAGAATCACTTCAGATTATAAACAGATGCAACAAGAAAATGCATCTCTTCTAGCTCAACTGAAGTAAATATCTTATTTTAATGTGTATTTAATTTTTGTATTACATGATTAAGAGCTTCCTGTGATTGTTTTGATTGATTTTTATTATGTTTAAAATGTCATTTTCAAAAAATTAAATGGAGAAAAACATTTTTTCTTTTATTTCAATAGTTGACTTAAATATTAAATAAACATAAATAAATCAAAATAAATGTTAATTTTATATATCATATTGTAAAATTTGTATTTTAAATTGAGTTAAGTATTTCTAATGATAATTTATCTATTATGTATTGAAATATAATCATTATGGGTTATATTTTAAGTTTTTTTTTTTTTTTTTTTCTATTTTAACTCATGAAAAAAAAAATCATTCTTTGTATAGCAGTTTAGAATATGTATTCATGTCATTGTTTATTTTAATTGCAATACATTTTAATTTTTGTTTTATTTAGTGTTAATCAGTTACTGAATTGTTAAATTTAATTTATAATTGTTGAGCTTTATATACGCTAAATTTGAATAAATTTGTTTGTTTGATGTTTCATTTTATCATTATAGACAAAACATGTATATTTTCTAGCCATTTTGAGCCTTATAAAAAATCTATAAATTGTATGAAATTGATTACATTTAATGCAAGTTATGTAGATTTTTTTTGGGTAGAATAATTAATTCTGGCTAAAGATTCATTTTTTATACATCAGCAGGCAGTAATTTTTGATTACATCTGCATACAGCATTTTAAAACACGTTTAGATATAAAAAACATCTTTAGATATATAAACATCTTTATAAAACATGTACAATTTTTAAAATACATATATATTCCATGATATGATGTTATAGGAAGTAACATTTTGCTACTTAATGTATTTCGAAATTTAATCAATTGGCAATGTTCAGAATTTTGTTAACATCCTTAGATTTTCTACAAAATAAACTAGTTATCCTTTCTTGATCTTTATTTTGACATTTTTTATGCTTTCGAATAAATTTTCTTTGATGTAAAATTAAAATATGTATACAAGCTCATGTATCATTGTTTTAAAAACTTTAAAATTGCATAAATTATATTTAATTTAGTCATTAAAAATTGTGTGAAAATTAATAACATTTAGCCACTTGGCAATTATTTAAATTATGATAAATGTGTTGAGAGGATGAATTATGATTTTTAATTAGAGAAGCAGTCGTAAAATTTTCAGTAAATTTATTCATTTATATATATATATATAATCAATAAATCATTTTTCTTTTATTATATATGTGTGTACCAAAATATGGTACATTTTTAAGTAATTCTTTTTTGTTAATTTAGTTACATTTAAATAATTGATTCATCTCATATTTTTTTTATAAATCCTAACCAAAATAAACTTAGTATATGGGTATTGTTATCTAATTGAGAGGTTTATTCAAAATCTTGTTGAATTAATGTCTCTCTAAAAGTTGCACATGATAGACCTGTTTTAAGTTTAGGAATGTACATGGTATCAAAAATTGAAAAAAGAAAGCAAACATAATTTTGTGAGCCATCAAATCAAAATATGCTTGTTCTACTAAAATTTGTAAGAAAATATAAAAATGCAGTAAAATGTGAGCATTATTTGTTCATAATCGCTAATTATTCCATCATCATAGCCATTTCTACAACTAAAGTTAAGAAAATATTTAATTATTGAAAATATAAAATGTGACAAATCATTTCTCCATGCATGAATGAATGTAAAGTTTACTGGCGCAAGAGCCAGATATGGCTATTCTGCGCCAAACAAAATTTAACTGTGGTCTAGACATGAAGTTGAAAAAAAGTGGTTGACAAGCAGGAGTGTCGAAAATTCATTTCTCCATGCAAGTTATCATATCCTTTTATTAGACAATAATCAAATGCATATTTTTAAATACCTTATTGACTGTCTAGATTGTATTCAATTTAAAAATATTCAGAATATATAAAATGTTTGAAAATTTCTGTACAAATTTTATAATATGTGCACTATTGAAACAAATTGCATAATCAATCAATTTATACTTTCCAGTTGTTCAGTTAAAATCGTAAATTTAATATTTAACTGAAGAAAATTATTTAAATATAATAAGATAAAAATATATGTATGGCCCCTTAATACAGGCCATTTAATCTTGAATTTTAAGAGTTTAAGACATAAGGAATAGAAATATCTAACATTTTGTCATTAGAATTCAATTTTTTTTGTAACTATTTTATATTATTAATTTGTTCAATGTTTTTTATATTTTTAATTGGGAAAAAAATAACCATCAGTTGATGCAAATATCTATTTAAAATGTTGTATTAACGGGTTTGTTAATTGTGTGTGTGTTGAAAATGATATGTTGTCAAATGCTTAGATACATTCCATTGACATTGGGGAATCAATTTTTGAAAATTCATAACTCAGCACTTTTTAAGGAAATTTGAAATTTACAGGATAATTTCAAGATGAGTAATTAGATATGTGAAAAAATTCTGCATCAGTTATGAGAAAAGAAAATCTTTACAAGTAAAGTTTGTATGTTAATTAATGAAATAGCATCAAAATTTGGCTCCATTTCAGGCATTAGGAGCATCACAAAGCTTGTCTGCTGTAATAAAAATTACAATTGTTAAGGATCTCAATTTTTTTTAACGACTTTACCAACATATTTAAAATTAAATGGATGGATATGAAAATAAGAACAATCAGGAAAATCGATTGTAAAAATAAACTGAAATTTTTGAACTTAAAAAAAAAAAAAAAAAAGATTGCGAGTGAAAAATAGACAAAACTAAAAAGATTATCGTGCAAAAATTATAGTGAATACATAAAATGAATTCATATCTTAAGGGCAGCTTTAATTATTCTTTCAAGCAAGATGCGTGTTTCTGTGTAATTAGAGAAAAGTCGCAGAATAATAAAAACATTCCATTGGGGGCGGGGAGAATTTGATTTTCAGAAAAATTAAAAACAAATATGTGAATTGTTTTCCTCAAGATAAATACTGAATCGGCATATCAAAATTTTTTAAAATTTCGCTTGTTTCAGAATAAATCGAACAATAATGAATGACGATATTTTTTTTATATGTTACAAAAATTATCCCATCTCGTGTGTTTGCAACAATTGAATATCAATCCTTTCCCGGAGATTATGACAAATGACGCTTTAATCATAAAATATCTGGACAAGACAAAGGTAGCAATACTTGGACAGAATAACAGAGCAAATAGGAAACAGAGCGCTTGGTACAGGGACAAAAACATACTTGTAAAGACTGTTTATGTTGTATCAGTGACGTTCAGTTGACTAGTCTATTAGTTCGCGCTATGGACAAATTTCTGCTGTATACTTACTAGACAGTTCTCAGCATATTACAGGTTGCTTCTCGGCCAATGCCGACCGTCTCTAATTGACTTCCCGATCAATTTGTGGCCGCGGTAGCGTAGTGGGCATAGTTTCGGATTCGTGACCGGCGGTTTTCGTTCAGTCGCGGGTTCGATCCTTGGCTACCAAAGACCCGCCGTGTAGCCGGGGCTGATGCATGTTAAATCTATTCGGGCCCAAAGTCCACCCGTTGGCGTGGTGTGGAAGTTAGGAGAGGTGGTGCCAGCTCTGGTCACTTGACCGAGGTTCAAAATTACAAGGTATTACAAAATTACAATAGCCTTAGTGTTGCTTCTAGTGCGACGTTCATAAAAAAAAATTAAAACTAATCCTATTCGAGATTTCGACTGAGTTTCAGCCTTTTCTAGATACAATCTTTTGTCGCTAAGTTTCTCACTGTCACCAAGGATAAGGGATCATTGCTTAAACTTTCCTTGGTTGCCTGAGGAAATATCTGAAAATGTCTCTGTTCCCTCATTACAGAAACGTCGTAGGAAAGCATCGCCTCGGGTTCGAAACAAACAATCTACGACCCCCCCCCTTTCCCCCTGTTATTCTGAATATTTGCAACAGATGCAAATTTTGTGTGATATATTTTCTTTAAATATTTTTATCATAGATAAAATAGTCGTGAGAATATTTTGTCCCGTTGCACTTAGTTAAGGAAAGTTTATAAATATTGTATAGAGTTGTATAAGTATAAAAACTTTTTCCTATTAGTTTGTATTTTTTTCAATTTTTGCACGTCTAGACCACAGTTAAATCTTGTTTGTCGTTGCATAGCTAAATCTGGCTCTTGTTCCAATAACTTTTACATTCACTTATTAATGAGAAAACTTGTTTCGTACTTAATATATTGTACTGTATTGAAGACTATTAATAAATATGACTTGTTTTCAGGACATCACATTTATTCGCGCACATCTTTTCAAACATAAATACAAGACACAATTTTACACAAGCACCACTTTTCAACGTTCGTCTTTACCTCTTGGAACCAAACTCAATACTAAATTTCATATCCGTTGCCAGTACATTATCTAAAATCAAAACTATGATCTGGTGTTGCCAAAAAAAATATCTTAATAAAGAATATTGAAAAAGGTATTACTTTAAGTTTAAATCGCCTGCTTTTAAAAGTAGAATAGGTAATGTCTTAAATAAAGTATCACATTAGATTACATCGTCTGCCTTTAAAAGTCGAACAGATAAATCTTGAAAAAAGTATCACATTAAATTAAATCGTCTGCCTTTATAAGTTGGACAGATAATATCTTAAAAAAGTATCACAATCGTTTGTTTTTTAAAATTGAATATGTCACAATATGTGGCCCCCGTAGCTGAGTGTATATGGTCGCGAGTTCGCTACCTGCATTGTTTCCGTTGAGTCGAGGTTTCGAGTGCCGAAGACACTAAAGATCCGTCGTATAACGGGGCCGATGCATGTTAATCTGTCGCGAGTCCAAGTTCTGATGTGGAGTGGTATAGAAGTTTGGAGTGCCATCTTAAATGTACTTCTCGTCAAACCGACTGAGGTTCAAAATTACGAAATCTTTCACTAATAGTCCTCATTTTACTTCTAATAGCGATGTCAATAAACAGTCAGTAATAAATATACTACTCCCTTTAACAAGTCGGGCAGGGCCGACAGGTTTTAATGTTATATAATTGCTTCGGGATACCACACTAGTTTGATATCTCTATTCGCAAATAATTAAAATCGATATCTCTTCAATATTGATCCTTGTTTTGACATGAAAACAATAATAAAGATTGGAAATAAGATACTTTATTCAATAAAGGTTATAAAACAAATTAAATTTGTCTATCATATTTATTTATAGAATAATTTTATTTATCTTAGGCCGCGGTAGGCTTGTGATCATGGTCGCGGACTTGCCAGTGGTGTTGTTTTTATCGAGCCCTGTTGTCACTAAAGACCCGCCGTGTAGCAGGCTGATGTACGTTTAATCTGTCGAGGTCCCAAGTCCTCCCGAGGCGTGGTGCAGGAGTTTGGAGAGAGGGGCAAGCCCAGGTGTCGTCCTCGTCACTTGACTGAGGTTCGTCGCTAATAGTCCTCGGGATGCTTCTAGTGCGACGTTAATCAAAAAACCAAACCGTAAAGAGAAGAAAATGGCCATTGGGTTTCATTGTTGGGGTTTTTCCAGGTATGGATGGATAATTAGAATAGAAAATTGAATGCAGTTTGTGAGATGAATAGGCTTGCATAAAACTTATAACCCCTTAGTGTTTCACGCTTAAGAAATTGTTACTGAGGATAAAAATGACAGTGTCAAAATTTCAGAAGTTAGTTCCCAACAATAAAAGTAAAAAAGAAGAGAAGTCGGAGAGCTCACCATCGCAACAACTGCCGAATGAATCTCGAGATGCTCACACAAGAAGATGACGACAAATTGAGATTCCTAAATGTTTGGATCTGTAGAGGCATAAATACTACTACTACTTCATGTATCTTCTGTATTAATGTAATTTTAACCTCTACTCGTATATACTAACTTTAAACTAAATTTCTATTGCGTATAATGAAAGTAAACTCCATGCACTTATTTCTTACTAGTTGTCACGGAAACGAACATAAAAAATCGTTTGGAAAAATAAGTTTCATGTCCATCTTCGAATTATAGACGTAGATTAATAATTTTTTATTAACGTCACACTTAGAAACAATACGATAACTATTAGCGACGGATTTGGAACTTAGGAGTGACGAGGACGACACTTCCTTTTTCCAAGTTTAGTTTTTATTAACGTCATACTGAAGCAACACAAGGGCTATTGGCGACGGACATCGTAATTTCTACACCATGCCAACGGGAGGACTTTGGGCCCCAATAGATTTAACGTGCATCAGCCCCGGCTATACAGCGGGTCTTTAGCGGCCAGTGATCGAACTCGCGACTGAACGAAAACCGCCGGCCGCGAATCCGAAACCATTACCACAAGGCTACACTTCCTACTTCAAACAACCTGAACGGGAGAACATGGTACCTCAAGAAGTTAAATGAGCATCAGCCATGCTAAACGGTAGGTCTTTAGAGGTAACAGGACTCGATGGAAGTAACGCCAGTCATGAGCTCGTTACTATGACCAACGTTATGAAAATACAAAAGGCATCTTTTGAGGTCAACCTACTTTGATGTGCAGTAGTAGGCAAAAACAGTACAGAGTGCAAGGTTAAGGAATGATATGCCAGTTGCAAAAGGAATCAAACTTCTAATCCTCTTTCTTGCCTATCGTTTGATAATAGAGAAAGAAATAACTTAAAAATAAATCCTCTTGCATAAAGTTTCGACACATGGTGTCTTCACCCATACCAGCCTCTAGAGTTTCGTTATGACTACTTCACTCTTTCCCCCTCGAGTATCACCGTGACAAAGGAGCTCGCGGTCATGACAACTCGGCTGTTATACAAGTTTATAAAACAATAGCATTCAAAGCAGCTAGGTGTTCAAATAAAAAGAAATTGTATTCTTTACATATGAATTTGACGGATAACAGCTTTCGTTTTATATATTTTTTAAAAATTGATACGATTTTTGGTTGTGTCCAACATTAGCTGTATACTCTAAAAACGCCTCAATAAGCATTAAAAATTCAAGTATTACGAATGTTTAATATAAAAAACTTTTTTTTTTTTTTTTTTTTTTTTTGGGGGGGGGGTCTCTGAATGCAAAGAATCTGTATTTAAAAATGTAATTGAAGTTTCAAAATGTCAAAGAGTTTTGCCAGCAAATCATGTCTAACGCAACCTTTGAATGTTAATCATTCATTACAGGGGATGCATTAAAAATATATGCCCCCTTTTTTTCACATTTTATAAGTAACTAACTGAAATACCTGTTCATCGCATGGATGAATATTTAGAATAAAACTCAACAAAAATTTTATATAGGTATTTTAGTACAAATTTTTTAATGAGAACATACAAATAAACTTAATCTCAGAAAAAAATAAATGCAGAATTAACTTAGAGATCCATGACATAAAATGCATCTGAGCTATACGTATCGTAGAGGAAAAAATAAGTGTTATGAAGTTTAATGGTGTGGCTAAGCTTCACTAAACAAGCTTTAACACTCATCTAGACGTTTGAAAAAAATAGAAAATAGTAAAAATATATTGACCAGAAGGGTCGAAAATAGAGAAGGATTGCGAGTATATAGCGGTGGTACGTTATTCGTGTTTCTCCAAAATAGTAAACCCCGTAAGAAAGAAAAAGATCTAAAGGATGCTTAGGGTTTATGATACCCGTACTAATCCGGAGGTAAACACTTGATGGTCGGGGGAAAAACTCCGAGAAAACTATGCGCGCTAATTATTGTGCAGTTAAAATTTTGTATAAAATGCACTAATTAATATATTTCTACCCTTATTTTATAAGAGAGCCAAATGTCGATTCTGTAGACTGTATGAATATTATATTGTATCGATAGATATACGTCTGGAAGAAACGATTTAAAAATTTTAAGAAACCCTAAATTTATAATTTTTAGCGCATTTTCCCCAAATCGGCTAGTTAATTACACACTCAAAATAAAATCAATCATAGTATAAAAAACTTGGAGGCAGAATCGAATGGTGCAAGAATCGTTACCTTGTGACGTATCGTTAGAGAACTAGGCCGCAACGTATTTAAAAAAGTTTCCACGTTATTATGAAAAAATTTTAAAAAGAAAAATGACAGATAAAATAACTTAAAACAGAAAAGCTTTCAATTAAATTCAAAATTAGAGAAAAAAAATACTAAGAGAAAGAAAATGAAGTGAGGCGAGGAATTGAAATCAAAAAGTTAGAATGAAGTAGCTAAATACACTATACCGGATTTGCCTGGTTACAGAAGAGTAAAAGAAGTAGAAAACACAAACTATGTAGCATTAATATTGAAAAGAATATTTCGAGGGCGTTTAACAATGTTATTAGAGGAATAAGTAAATATATTTTGAATAGAAAGATTATCAATATCACAGATGTTGTTGTAAAAATTATTAGATTTTGTTGAAATTATTGTTTAATAGTACGAAGAGAGTCCACAAGTGCTTGTTGGATATTATTATTATATTAATAATTTGAAACAGAATTGTAATTCTACATCAAAGACCAAACATACATATAAAATAACTCTCCTAAATTCTATTTTCTGTTATAAAAAATATAATACTTTTATTTAAAATGTATGCATTTTAAATTGATATTTTATATTTTAATTTAATAAAAATGTAAAATATCGATATGTTTGATATTTAAATTTTTTTATTCTATTTTATAAAATTTAGTTCAATTTTAATCTTTTGATGATTAAATTTTAACATTCTTATAATTAGTCAGTTTTAAAACTAAAAAGCAAGAATACTAAATATGCATAAAAATGAGTGAATAGAATGTATGTTTACAAAATAAAACATATTTTTATATTGTGTATCCAGGAAATGGGGTTTATTTTATAGAAATGAAACACATAAAATCACAATATTTTTATTTACATTTTTACAAATCTATTCATCTAAAACTATGATGCAGATTCTTCGGGAGCATTTCTAGATTGCTTCACTGTTTCATCTAAAGGTCCAAAATCTATTGCCTCTATCAGTACTTTTTTACCATGGGCTGGAGGGCCAATAAGTTTAACAATGTCATCATAATTTAAAATTTCTTTTTGTAACAATGCTTCAGCCAGCTAACAATAAAAAAAAAATTAAATATTTTCTTTGTGTGTGTATATATATATATATATATATAAAGTAAATTAGAAACATACATAGTGATAATTTCATCTATTGTACAAATTTCATTTTAAATTTCAAAGGCAAATGCAATATTTTTTTTTCATAAAAACATTAAAAAAAGCAGAATACCTAATAGAATACTAAAATAAACAAAATTCCACATAAAAAATATTCATTATGGTAATTTTAAATCTCTCTCTCTCTCTATATATATATATGTATAAAAGCGAAATACCACTGACTGACTCATCACGAAATCTCAAAGATTGTACAACCGATTGACTTGAAATTTAGCATAGTTACTCATTTTGCGATGTAGACGCTCAGTAAGAACGGATTTTACGCAAATCTTATCCAAAATGTAATTTTCATCCGTTATTCTACTCTAATCCGTCAGTTATGTAATTTTGGCGACTTTATCGCCAAAAATGATATGACCGACGCCAAACGGAATATATTTTTTTTTACTATGTATACTGTGTATTGTCACCAATGAAGTTTACTTGGTGAGATTTGAGCGTGCAGAATGGAAAAATACCAAATAATTTTATATTGAAGTGCTGATAGCGTATAGGCAAGATTTGGCGAAGGGGCTCTTTATGTGAAATTTCGTACATATCGAAAATAGGAAACGTACATATTTAGAGATAGAAATAAATGAGTTTGGAATAAATTGAGTTTCTGAATTTGGAATGTAGTTTAGCTCCAAAACTTAGCGAGATTTTGAAAAGTACTTAAATTGCAACTTTTTACGGAGTAGAGCACACGTAAGACAATCTTTGTTTACTGGAGGACCTCGCTACATGCATGAACGAACTCAAGAGGCTATGGCATACGTAAGACATTTTCGCTGTCCCGACTTGCACGACTTTTTTTTAAGGATAGAAGTCACTTGCAATCCTAAATGGTCAGAAATCAATGATGTCTTGAAGAAAGGATTTAAATCTTATGATAGACACAATGCCATTGCAAGGGTGTTTCTTTGAAACCCAAGCATATGATGTATCTTCTGAAAAAAGGTTGCATTTTTGGCAATACTAGGTGTAACAGGTATACAGTGGAATGAATTTTATCCATATTATATATATGGGGTGACTTTTCATTAAAATGTTTTATTTTTGTCATATATTTGAATGTCGATGATAACCATTATTACAGACAATCAATTTCTTAAAATTTTAAATTTAGAAAATCATTAAAGTTTTAAAAATTGAAAATTTTCTTGATATCTTATGTATAGGTTCCAAAATATTATATTATCATCTGTCCAGCGAAGCGTGCAGGTATCAGCTAGTATATATATATATATATATATGCACAAATAACAAGAAACTTAACCATATAACTTAAGTCATATATATATAACTTGTTTCTTGTTCTTTGTGCTTTAATGCTGCGTTTTTCAATCCTTTTCATCCCACAGCACACAAGAAATTTTAATTCAATTATTGCAGCATATTTAAATCATGAGGATAAAATAAGGTTTAAAAAATAGCTTTTTTATAAGTTATTCTCTCATAAATACATATTTATTATAATTTATATTGAAATACACTAAATTAACACTAAATGTTTTAAAATATCTAAACTGTATACATACTGTTTCAGTGAATACTGAAACAATAACTATACAACTTAATTATTCTTTGCACAACAACCTATTCCACCTGCTTTCTGAATCTTAATTAGCACCATGTGCACCACTGTTCATTTAAGCGTTAACCCTTAATACAAAATTAAGTAAATTTGAAAGTAAAATATTTTATTTCCTAAGTTAAAAATTACTACAATAAGTGTTCTTCAATCTGGCTTGTTCGGGACCAAAGCTTATGCTGGATTATCGAATGTCAATATAATTTTAACGTATACCAAGAAATAGAACATTTTTGATAAGAATGTAAACATTTTAAGCACATTCTGAACAAAACAAAAAAAGATATAAATATTAGAGATAGTATTTTGACTTATTCTTACTGATTATGAAATTAAAATTTTAACAATGAACATTTAATTTATAGGAATATTCTTGTATTGATAAAAAAATATAGCATAAAAGAAAAAATTATACAACACAATGATTAGTTAAAACAAATTGTGATCAGCTACACTATGACAAGAATATGCAGATTTGGATTTCATCTTAATAAAACCATTAAGAACTCTACATACATTTATGAGTTCAGCAGTATTATTTTTTACTACGAAAATTTTATAAAAGCATCAGAATGACTTTCCCATAAGAATTTAGCATCCTTTTTTACCAGAATCTACTTTCTTAATCTGGGCTTCTTGAGAAACCACAAAAGCTAAACTTGAAATCAAACAAAAATATCGAAAGTAAACAGCTTGATTGGTGCTGGATTACAGAATGTGCACAGCCATTGAACATCAGATTAAAGAACACTTGCTGCTTCTCTCGCATTTAAGCAATCTTGCACCTTTTTACAAAACTTATTCTTTCACTTTTTTTGGATCTAGAATGAGCTCTGCTGTTTCACATAATTATTGCCTATACATGTACATTTTTTACAATTATATGTTTATATTTTGTAACAGAAAAATATATTTGCTTAATCATAAAATCCTAGTTTAAAATTATTGCTTTAATGTAGTATCATTCAATAAAATATGATGATATTGTACTATATATAATACTAATGATAAATTATTAAAATCATTTAACACCTCTACAACTCAGCTCTTTACGCTTTTAACCACACAATATTATAACAATTTTCTACAAGGTTATATTAAAAAATATCACCATGCCGCATAAAAGCTAACCTAAAAAATGACAAAAAAAAAAAAAAAAAAAAAAAGTCAAAGTTATAAGAACATTAAAGGTAAAAAATTAAGAAAAATTCGAAATTGTAAGATTAAATTGTAGTATTTGTAGTAAGATGAATGAAATATAAATTAAAGCAAAATTTTTAAATAACAGAAAGAATTTAATTAAAAAAATATTCTGTCAATTATACTTCAATTTGTAAAATATTTATTACAGTTTCTTCATTATACTTGTTAGAATAAGACATTAAATGTTTTTATTCATAAGTGCTTAAATGTACCAAGTAGTAATATTAAGTTTATTATGACAATAACAAAAAAAATTTTTAAGCTGTCAAAGAGTTTATTTAATATACATACCATAAATTTTAAAATTAAATATACAGGAAAATAATTTATTCATATATTAATAAAAATGTAACCAAACCCATTATAAATTAAGTAAACTAAAAATAATTTAAGTTAACCATCAATAAAAAAAATATTTAAGTTTATAAAAGTAAAACTAATATTAAGGAGAATCATAGATTTTTCAATTTACTATAAATGTGTGAAATTATTCTCCTTTGTCATATATAAATTTCTATTAAAGAACTAATGGTAAGAAATACAAAATAGTATTACATATTTTGATTGATAATTTAAAAGTACGGAAATTTTTAAAATTATAGATTTGTTTCACATTTATTTTAATAAAGTGAAAAAAGATAACATCTTACCTTATCTAATTTATCTCTATTTTCTTTCAGAATTGTTTCAGTTCTTTTATGTGCTCTTGCAATCAAAAATCTAGCTTGCTGTAAAAAAATGATTCAAAATTTATAATGAAAATATTATGAAATAGACGAAAAATATATTTAATGTTCAAAGTATATGTATTAAGTTTAAATAGAAACAATTTTTTTAAATGTATGCATGTGACATACTTCATCAATTGTACGAGCTAGACGTTTACTGTAAGGCTTTTTTCCAATAAAGTTTGAATTTATTTCTTCATCTGTTGGAAAAGATAGGGGTCCAATTACATCATCCATTCCATACTGTTTAATTTGTGCAAAAGCCATTTTAGTAACTTTCTTCAGATCATCTTGGGCCCCTTAATAAATATTTAAAAATTAGTAAAGAAACATTTTATTTATTAAACAATATATTTTTATTTTAAATTATTGTACAATAAATTTGTTAATCATTAATATTATTAGATTCCAAATATATAATTTACTTTAAATATGCAACTAAATTTTTTTTGAACTTTTGTCTTTGTTTGAATCAAATTTATACTTGGACTTGCTTTTTGAAATTCAGATATATATTGTGTTATTTTTATTTTAAAATTTTTTTAGAAAATTAAACAAAATGTGAATTATATAAACACATAAAATAAAATTATGAAACAAATAAAAAAAATACTTTAAAGAGAGAAATTTTCTCCAGTATTTAAAAAAAAAAAAAATTTACAATTTTAATGAAACAGTTAAAAAAAAAAACAAGACAGAAAAAAGAAGGAAAAAATCTTAATATAAGATTTAAGAAAGTAAATATTCTAGAAATGCAATATCAAGATAAATTAATTGAAAACAATATATCTAATAATTTAGTTGCAAAAAATTATGATTATTAGAATAAATGTTCTCATGAACTTACCTGTACTAACGTGATTGAATACAATAGTTTCAGCAACACGACCCCCCAAAGCCATGCACATTCTTTCAAATAACTGAAAAATATTCAAAATAAATATAAAATTGTATCTAAGTGTGTGTATATATATATATTTACACACACACAAGCTTATATACAATATTGGTCTTCCATTAAAACGTGTATGCATGTATGAGTAAATATATACAAACATTCATTTTAATAGAATAACAACTAAGCAATAAATGAAACTCAATGCCTACTTCCCGATTAAAATTTTTGTTAGACATTTTCGTTTAAATTTAATTATTTAAGAAAATTCTCCATTGCAATGAAAAATTTATTAGCATTCATTTATATAATATTTATCTATAAAGTTTAAGTGTCAGAAACAAGCCAGTGCAAGAGAAAAATTATGCTTGCCATAATTAATTCAATTATAATTCTTAAAAATTTTCAACACCATATTTCACGAAATGAGGAGGTGTCATAAAGTTATAATTATTATTAAGAAATAACCGAGTTATCTGAATAACATTTATTTTGTATATTAAGTGATCACTACATAAAAAATGTAGTCAATTAGTTATTAATAATATGCTTAGTTTTAGGAAGCCATAGACTGAAGTGACCAGCAGTATGGAGAAGACAAGAGTTCCATCTGTTGAGTTTATAATAATGGCCTTTGAAAGGTCAAGAAATGATGGGAGAAATGTATAAATTTAGATGGCAACTATATAGGAAAATCTTAAGATTAATAAATAAAAATTCAGTTTCTATCAATTATTTTTAGTCTTAATCACAAATTTATGACACTCCTGATAATAATTAAAACTTTACAATACTGCATACTGCCATTTACTTAAATCAATTGCATCCTGAAACCGAACAAATCAACAGTAAAAGCTGTAAAATATGTTATATACATAACTATCAATTAACATGTGGGAAAAGTTTTAACCATATAACTCAGTAATACTTAGAATTTTTTAATACCCCTTGTACCATGACAATTTATTAATAGAAAAATATAGCAATGATTGGACAAATATATTCAGCTTAATTGTTCAAATTATTGCAAAATATATTACAAAAAAATACGTCTCCTAATCATTCTAATTAATTGAAATAAGACTTGACAAATATTCATCAAATACTATTTACATAAAATAAATGTTCGCCACTTAATACTATATGGTTTTAATATGAGGGTCATTCAATAAATCCTTAGAAAAAAATAGAAAAACAAGATATTTTAAGTCGATTTTTTACTTTATTTTTCAATATATCTCCTTTCAACTCAATGCATTTCCCCCACTTTTTAAAGCCATCTAAAAATTAATGTTTCAGAAGGTCCTCAAAATGGGCATCTGCTATGGTGATGATCTCTTTGTTTGACATGAACTATTGTCCATAGAGCCAAATCCAGTGAATACAGTAGATGTTGTAATAATTCAAACTATTGGGTTGGCAACTAAGTAATTGCGGATTTCACTCATAGATGGCTTCAGTTGAATTTTTAGGTTTGCAGACGTAGTACAAATGTAAAACACATTTTGTTATTAGATAGTTGGCAATTCAGCTGTCAATCAGTAAAAAAAGTTTTTTGATCGGTTGCGTAGTTTTCGCTTAGCCTTCGTTGAAGAATGGAAAATCAAAAGGAACATTTTCGTCATATTTTGCTTTTTTATTTCCGCAAAGGGAAAAACGCATCGCAAGCTCATAAAAAGTTATGTGATGCTTATGGTGACGAAGCCTTAAAAGAACGGCAGTGTCAAAATTGGTTTGCCAAATTTCGTTCTGGTGATTTTTCACTCCAAGATGAAAAACGCTCTGGTCGTCCAGTTGAAGTTGATGACGCCCAAATCAAAGCAATAATCGATTCGGATCGTCACAGTACAACACGTGAGATGGCAGAGAAGCTTCATGTATCACATACATGCATTGAAAGTCACTTAAAACAACTTGGCTATGTTCAAAACTCGATATATGGGTTCCTCACGAACTGAAAGAAACGCATTTAACGCAACGCATTAACAGCTGCGATTTGCTAAAGAAATGTAATGAAAATGATCCATTTTTAAAACGACTGATAATTGGCGATGAAAAATGGGTTGTTTACAACAATATCAAGCGGAAAAGATCGTGGAGCAGGCCAGGTGAACTCACTCAAACAACATCAAAAGCTGATATTCATCAAAAGAAGGTTTTGTTATCAGTTTGGTGGGATTACAAAGGAATTGTCAACTTTGAACTCTTACCACCCAATCGAACGATCAATTCTGATGTCTACATTGAACAACTAACGAAATTAAACAATGGAGTTGAAAAAAAGTGGCTCGAATTGACAAATCGAAAAGGTGTTGTATTCCATCATGACAATGCAAGGCCACACACATTTTTGGTCACTCGGCAAAAATTATTGGAGCTTGGTTGGGATGTTTTGCCACATCCACCATATAGTCCTGATCTTGCACCATATGACTACTTTTTATTTCGATCTTTACAAAACTCCTTGAATGGTAAAAATTTCAATAATGATGATGATGTCAAATCGTACCTGATTCAGTTATTTGCTAATAAAAACCAGAAGTTTTATGAACGTGGGATTATGATGCTGCCTGAAAGATGGCAAAAGGTCATTGATCAAAAAGGGCAATACATTACAGAATAAAGTTATTTAGTTCCATGAAAAAATTGTCTTTGATTTTCTAAAAAAAATCCGCAATTACTTAGTTGCCAACCCAATATATTTCTACAATTTTGGTGATTGAAACTGCACAGGTGTGCCCTCGTGCATCATTTTCATGGTAGAGGATCTTTTTTTTCTTTTTCAAATGAGGACATTTTTTCTTGATTTCTTTGCTCAACCAGTGCAATAACGACTCATAACTCTCCACATTGTTTTTCCTATTTCAAGTAATCAGTGTAGACGATTCCCCACGCACAGCAAAAAACCCTGGCCAACACTTTGCAGGCCCATACCATTGTCTTTGCTTTCTTTGGAGCCTGTTCACCTCCCCAACCCCCCCTGTTTTGACTGTTTCTTTGTCTCTGGAATGTAGTGGTGCAGAAATCTTCAAACTGGGTTCTGTGGAAATCTAGGGTTCCACAAGGGATCACTATTTGCTTAATCAAAGTGCTAAAATATTAGACAGTTTGCTAGCAAAAATAAGAATAAATAAATATTTTATGAACAAAATAAAATCATGTGCCTCAAATACATTAATTGAGATGCATTGGGTTACATATTGGTCACTGTTCTTTGGCTTAGGTCAGGGGTATTCAACACTTTGGGGAATCATTTGAGCTTAGCACAGTTTTTTTATTGCTTTTTCGAGAGTTATAAAGCAGCCAAACATATAATTCCGTATGGCTGCAAACTCGCCAAAAACATTTCAATTAGACATATTCCTTTTAGATATATTTTTTCCAAACTCTCCCTCCCTTTTAAAGGTTTGACATCATGATAGGTAATTGGAGAGGGTTGTGGCAATACAATGAACGTTGACAGGAAATTTTATGGCAAATTTGGGAACCCCGATCTTTCCCTTAAGGTTGAGGCATTTTCCATTGAGACATTTGTTCAAAAGAGTGAGGGGAAGAATTTCTTTTGTTGCTATCAATAAGGGCACTAGGTATCAGTAAGTGTCTATATGCCAGCTTGGATTGAGATTTTATTGGATTATTTGATGTAGTTTTTGCGATATAACCATTTATTTAAATGAAACAAAAAGCTGCTTTGAAGAAGAAAATAATTATATACTCACTTTTGATTTAATATTAATTTAAAGTCTTAACAAATTGGGGTAGCAGATGGGAATTTGTTATTTTATTCATTTAGACAAATTACTTTTTCTGTGTGTCTTCTTTGCTTGGTTAACTCATATTTTTTTCCCCATCATATTAAAATTATCAAATGGAATTAAGTTTTTGTAAAATATTTATAAATCTCTAGAAATATCTCTAAATAAACAAAAGAAAAATATCTGCTTAATTTCAAAAAAAATATATGAAAACAATGAATATAATCTATTTATTCATTTTTCTTATTATAATCAATATTTTCAATTTTTAAAATAATGATTATTTTATTATAAAATTTCAAAAAAAAAAAAAAAAAAGCAGAACATTTCAACCTCTTAAAACTTATTACTAATATATAATTTTTAAGCTTGCCTAAGGCCACACAATCGCTGAGAACAAGAGACAAAGATACCAAAATGAATAATAAAATTGTAACCTCCATGGGGTTGTTGTTGACCACCCATGTCTTAAAAGGGGGGAGGAATAGACTAATTCTGCATTTTCAAAAATGTGAAAGAAAAGAGAAATCTTTTCACGACTGGTAGCTGTGCTTAAGTGGAACCTTTTAGGCATTGCTTTACACAAAAAAGTAAAATGTTTGGAGGTTTAAATACAGTTCCGCACAAGCCTACAAGCGAGTGTTTATTTTACTTTTATACCAGAATTGACAACTCTCATTACTGATTTGCAAATTATACTACCCTAGCAAAAATGGGTATGTGGTTAAAAACTGGTAAGCTTCATACAAGGGATACAAAAAATAGTTTTGCTACTAATGGTGATAATGAATAAGATGATAGAATCAAAAAGCTGTCAAGTGATTCAGATTCACCCATTCATAAAAAACGGAAGTATAATGAAGAACAGGTAAAATTTGATTTTTACCTGGATTGGTGATGAAAATGGACCAAAAGGATTATGCGTTGAATGTGAAAATGTGATGCAAAACAGCAGTTTGAATTCCGCAAATTTGAAAAGACATTTAGAAACAAATCATCTAAATTTACGTAATAAAAGTGTTGAGTATTTTAAAAGAAAATATAATGGGTAGAAAAATAACACCTTTAAGAACTTTTTTAAACACAATAATGATAATGCTTTGGAAGTATTGTATCGTGTCAGTAATCGTATTGCTCAACAGGGTGAAGCTCATATGATCTCAGAAAGCTTAATTAAACCATGTGTAAAAGATGTAGTTCCTTCTATGATTGGGCAAGAACATGCTAAATTGATTGTGTATCCTTATCAGATACTACAATTTCAAAGCATGTTAAAGATATGTCTAATTTTTATGAAAATGATCTCATAAGACATTTGAAAGCTTATGAACATGGATTTACTATTCAACTTGGCAAAACTACAGATATACCTGGATTATCGATCTTGCTCATTATTTTGAGATATATACATGGAAAGGCTGCTCCAGAAGATATGCTAATTTTCAAAAGTCTATGAAACTAAAACAACTACAGAAGAAATTTTTAATATTGTAAATCCATATTTCAAAAAGCATGATATATCTTGGGATTTGTGTCATCAAGTATGTATCGACTGGGCAAAGGCAATGCTTGGAAAATTGAATGGTGTAGTTGCACGCATGAACCAAAAAAAAAAAAAGCTTCACATGAGAAGTACTCATTGTTGTCTTCATCAACAAGCTTTTGCAGTGAAGAAAATGCCAGAGGAGCTTAAAAAGAGTACTTAATGAATGTGTTAAAATGAAAATTTTTATCAAATCAAGAACATTGAATCCAAGACTTTTCAATTTATTGCATGAAAGTATGGGAATTTACAAGAAATACTACTATTGCATAAGGATATCTATTGGTTATCTCATGAAAAAGTGTTACAAGATTTTGCAAATTAAAAGATGAAATAAGAATTTTCTTTTCTGTGTGTGAACATGCACCTCTTTTTCTCTCTTCTCAATTAGCTTAGAAATTAAATGAAGTTTGGATTCGAAAAGTTGCGTATCTATCAGATATTTTTACCTATTTCCATGAGCTCAACACATCATTGCAAGGAACAATTAACATTATTTTCAAGGTGTAAAGTAAAATTAACACCACTCTTTTAAAATTGAAATTTTGAGCAGATTGCATTTTCAAAGGTAATATTGAATGCTTTCATAATTTGCATAATATTTTAGAAGACAGAAACACTAATCTCAATAAAAATGCGAACATTACTTTGGTCCAACATTTATCAGATCTGCGAAAAACATTTCTCATATATTTCCTTGTTCAAAAAGAAAAATTATCTTGGATCCAAAATCCTTCTCAAGAATGTGAAATCTCCAATCTCCCAATAAAAAAAATTGATACATCGACCTATACTCAATTGAAACTAAATTCCAGTCAAGTTCATATCATGCACATTTTTTTTTTTTTTTGGATTGGCATTAGAAAAGGAAATCCTAAAATTTCCAAAAGAGCTGAGAAACATCTAATGTCATATTTCAACATATGTATGCAAAAATCTTGAAAACAGATTGTATGCTGAAGATGACAATAGGTTGCAGATTTCAACAATTATTTCAGATGTAAAAATACTTTGCATTAAAAAACAATCACAGCTAAGTCGATATATTTTTAAAAAATCTCATTAGATAACTACCATTCATTACATTATTAAGATGTTTGTATTGCAATAAAATAAAAATGCAATAATAATTTTGTGAATTTGAGTAGGATTAAAGCTTTAATATCCTATTTTTTTCTTCTCTTTGATCAAGGGGGACCTTCAAGAAAATGGTAAGCTCAAAAGGTTCCTCAAAATGTAAAAGGTTTAATATCTCTGTAGTATTGTATCCACATTTCGTCCACAGTTATATATCAATACAGGAACTAGTCAGACTGCAATGAAAAAGAGCCAAAATAGCCTCAGAGTTGACCAAGCGATTGCATTAGTTCCACTGAGAGAAAAAGTGTCACTCATCTTATCAAGATTCTTTTCACACCCAATTTTCAGGTAAAATTTTAAAAAATATTGTACCTTTCGATATGGCGGTGGCCTTAACTATTTCATGTACTTCGATTCGTCAGTCACTCAAAACCATATTGTGGATTTTGTCAAGCATTTCAGGAGTAGTCACTTCCACTGGAAGTCCTGGACGACATTTACCTTTTGTGGATGTATGGCCACATTTATACTAATTTCTCAGTTGTAATGTGTCATGAGCAATGTGTCATGAACTTCATCCAACTCAACTTTGATCACTTTCAGTGTTAAGACTTTAAATATAAATGTTTAATCAACACTCGAAACTCACTTTTTTTTTCTTCCTATTTTTCTAAATAAACACAAGTCTCTTGCTTCAATTGACAATAAAAATGAAACTCTGCAATGGAAATAATGAGACTTAGATAGCTGTCTAGTGAGTCATGATGTTTACTAAACACAAACCATTTTTGATGCTATGAGCATCATCTCTTAAGATTTTCTGATGACTTTTCTAAAAGCTTTCTTTGAACAACCCTCATATTATATCTTTTGGGGTTATTGTAAATAATTTGTAATTTCCAAGTCGCAGACTTACCTCTTCAGTAGAATATAATTTTTGATCAGATGGAAGATACTGAGCAAACCCTAGAACATTCGTTGTTCTGGGAACAATGGACACCTAAATACAAAATAAGAAGTATTCTATGAAACAATCAATAAAACAATAGTTGTAATTGAGCAATCTAGTGACCATTTGAAATTAAATAGTATGAAATTTTTTTTAAATGTTAGAATTTTTTATTTTATTTATTCATTTACTTTAAAATAAAGACATTCTAAACTTGATACAAAATGAGATAAAAAGGATTACTTATTTTGAATTTAACTTTTTATAATAGGTACTCAAAGAAAAAAAAATGAACCTTCATAAGTGCATCAGTATATTTCATAAGCCAACCTATCAAAGCATGACCACATTCATGGAAAGCAATAACTCTCTTTTCAGCAGGAGATATAACTTTACTTCTTTTTTCAGTCCCTAAAATAAAACATTATTCTAGTTTAAGGTTTTATAATCATTTAAAAATTATTCATGATAGTGTGCAGATTACTAATAAAATATCTAATATGAGTTTCGATAATAACAATCTCATATTCTTTTTAAACAACATAAAGGATAATGTACATATGTTTTGGTCTAAATTTTGAAAATAGAAATGAAACTGAAATTTAATGGAATATTTTATTTCATAAATTCATGTGTTTCTCAGATAGGAATTTGGAATGGTCTTCAAACAGATGACATGTAAAGTATTTTTATAAAACTAGATTTAAAAAAATTGATTTCAGAGTAAAAAACTGTTTCATGTCCACAAATATTTTACCTGTTTGATAAAGTGTTGAATGAAAATAAATATTCAGTTTTACTAATATGTAAATACTATTTGTTATTCACATGAACAATGATATTAGACATAATTTATGCGCTTAGATTAATTTGTTTAAATTGTGTGTATCAATATGCATCAAAATCTAATTTTGATTAAATCATTTTTAAAATTTAAAACTATTAAATCTTTACAAAATTTATACTTTTATCTGGTTTACAATGTAATTTTATATCAAAAAATATATTGATTTATTCACTAAGAAAAATAAGAAAGCAAGTTCATATACATAATATTAAAATAAAAATGGAAAGTTGTAAAAAGATAAGCATATGTAATTTCTTTCCCTTTGTAAATATATTTTTCATAAAATATTTGAGCTATAAAGCTATTTGTAAAATCCATTCAAATAAAATAACTTACCACCAACTACTCTTTCAACAGCATATTCTAAATCACTAGCAGAAACAGTTTTCTTTTGGTTTCGAGCTGCATATAAAGCAGCTTCATTGCACACATTAGCTATGTCAGCACCTACAATACATAACATTAAAAAAAAACACCTTTAAAAAATTCAATTTTTTATAAAATGACTTTTGCTAGTTGAAATATATTGAGTGATAGCAAAAGTTTGTTCCCAATTTTCATAGATGGCAGAAGCATGCACTTGTGACTATGTAGATGTTTCTTTTATATTCATTCACAATTGATATATATCCAAATGTGTTTTCAGTAAACATAACTTTAAAATAAGTTTATTTAAATTTACATCTTTCCAGGGTTGATATTAAAAATGGAAAGTTACTTTTTTGAAACATGATATACTAGTCTACTGCAACAAAAAATATTCAGGATGTTTATCTGAATCATGCTCTTGTTAGTTGAACTACTAAAGAGGGGTTTAGTCAATTTCGAAACGGTGACTGCAATCGAAAGGATAAACTTTGCTGCCAGTGACCATGTAGCATTGATAATGAATTACCTAAGATTTAATTAATAAGTAAAAAATAATCAATGGATTATAACTGAAGATATTAATGAGAGACCACTTGACTACATTTTGCAGTTTAAAGCTAACTTAATATAATTCAAAACTCAATAAATGCATTTTGCATGTTTTGATTGGAATGGAATAAACTGAATAGTGTTTTCTAAAGCCATTTCTCTCCCGTCATTGAAAAAAAATCTTTCTTGTATCGAGTCATAACTAAAGATGAAAAGTGATTTGTATATAACAACAAAAGAGAAGTAGAACTCATGGCAAAGGCAGAATTGCCTCCAATGAAAGAGTTGTTATGTGTCTAATGGGATTGCAGAGGAATAATATTTTATGAGCTTCTTCCATGAAGCCAAACAATACCCAGAGAAGTATTGTGAGCAACTTACTCAACTAAATGTTCAAATTTAAGTAAAATGCCCAAATTTTGTCAATTGAAAAGCCATTATCTTCCCCATGACAATGCTTGGCCACATATCGTTTAATAGACACTGCAGAAAAAGGAGCTAAAATGGTTAATCCTCCAGCACTCACTTTCATTCATTTCATTCTCTGAATTGAATGAAATTTTTCCTATTTCCCTGACTTTGCCCCTTCAGATTTTCATTCATTTCATTCTCTGCAAATAAATATAAATGGACAAAAAAAAAAAAAAAAAAAAAAAAAAAAAAAAAAAAAAA
>BMAW01030190.1:245709-259795 GCA_019974015.1 Nephila pilipes | reverse complement strand
AAAAAAAAAAAAAAAAAAAAAAAAAAAAAAAAAAAAAAAATCTATAGAAGTCAAAAATTACTAAACAACTTTCTTTAAAAAGAAGCCACACAATATCTACAAAGAAGGAATTCAAAAATTTGCAAGATATTGGGAGACAATTATAGAAAATAATGGAAAGTACATTTTCAATTAAGAAATGCTATTTTTTTTTATTTTTATGAAAATTAGTTGTATTTAATTTGGTTTCAAATTGGGCATGAATTTTTGTTATCATCCAATAAATATAGAATTACTGACTGTTTGTCATTTATGTACCTTACCACTGAATCCAGGTGTGAGTGTTGCTAATCTTTCCGAGTGCTTATCTGGGGATAATTTTAAAACTATGGATTTTAAATGTTCTTCAAATATTTCTTTTCTTTCTAGCAAAGTAGGAAGATCTATTAATATATGTCTATCAAATCTTCCTGGTCGAAGTAAAGCCTAATAGAAACAATAATAGTTAATAATATTAAGAATAGTTCTATTACAGTTATCTAGAAAAAGCAAATATAATTTTTCAAAAATAATTTTAATTAAACAAGCATATATTTTACAGTTAAATAGCATAATTTGAATTAATGTTTTACTCAAACAATTACATAAATTATTATGTTGCTTAACAGATGGATAAAAAAAACATTTCGAAAACTTTAAAACACATACATATAGGTTTCATGATGCATTGCACAAAAGTTAGACTTAGTACATTAAAAAAAATCTATATCATTTTACATTTAAAATATAATTTTAAAATGAGATTATAGGGATCAAAAAGCAATAATTATTTATATTATTCAAATTATATTAAATATACATTACCTTATCCAAAACATCAGCTCTATTTGTCGAAGCTAACATTATGACACCTTCTTTTGTAGCCATACCTGTGAAGAGATTTTTAAAAGAATATTAAAAATTATTAAACATGATTAGAACAGTATCAGCTTTATATGGGAATAAAAATTATATTTTTAAATATACAATGAAGTGGATGCTTTAACTACAAATTTTGAAAAGTTTGCAACTAATTAAAAGTGAAGAAAATCATCCCTAACAATTTTCCCATGAATATTACAAATTAAGGACATAGTTTCATATAAGTAGTTAGAATGTAACCAGTGCAATGAAAGAAGCTCCAAGGATGTTCCAAATTATAACTTGAGTATGGTTATATTATATATATATATATATATAGTATGATTCATTTACCTCTCTCTCTCGTTCTAAATCAAACAAAATTAGTTTCAATATTTTTTTATGAACATTAAAAGTGGAATTTTCTATATTAATACTGAATACTTTAAAATTTTATATAAAACTCTGAAAAGTTACATAACTCTAATTTTTAAAATAAACAGAGCTTTATTACAATTAATCATATTAAACCACAATATATACAACACAATGAAACAATAATATGGGCATAAGAAAACTATCCACAAAGAATTTCAGATTTTGTTAATGTTTTGTTTAATAAAATTAAAGGATTTTGAAAATATTGATGTATTAGCATTAAATGAATAGTTAAATGCAATGTGTATCATGCAATAAACTTTTTTGAACATCAATTTCATCACTTTTTTCATTTTTATAACCTCTAAGCATCATTGCAATTTGTAGTAAAAATTAATAAATGAATAAAATTAACAAAACGGTTTATCTGAAGGTACATCAGAAAATTTAATAAAAATTTGAATATTTTTGATATTATACATATAAAGTATCATTATAAAAATCTGAAACAAGAATTTTTTTAAATCTACAAATTTCAATTATTAAATAAATTTTGAAGAATACACATTCAAGATATGAGCATAAGTCATTCAAATGTAAAATCATAGAAATCTTACCATCTAATTCAACAAGTAGTTGATTGAGAGTTTGTTCGCCTTCACCAGTTACTCCTTCACTCATAGTTCTAAAGATAAAAACATAAAATAAGCCACCTTATTTTTCACAAGAATCATTTAATTTTATTTGAAAAAAATATTTCTTGGGGCCATATTTTTACCATTTATTTTATAATGAAGTATCAGAAAAATATGCAGTACAACAAACGTTCATTGCTAAAAAAAAAAAAAAAAAAAAAAAAAAAAATATGCATGACAAATACAATAAATAGTATGATAAATCACCAAATGCTTGTAATTAGAAACAAAATCTTATAATTATTCAATGTTTTTTTCTGGTACAGTGATAATAATTTTTTTTTTAAAGTTTGAGAGGAGAAAGGGGGGGGGATAAAAAGAATATGCCCAAATAGTGTTTGAAATCAAAAAATACTTAAACAAATAAAAATATTAATGAAAAATAAAAACAGAACAACTTGAAAATAAATTATCAAAGTATACAATAACTACATTCAAAGAAAATTTCAAGTAAAATGGCTTTTCGGCAATGCATTAATCAAGAAATTAACAATATCCATATGAAACAATATGGAATTTACAGCAACATTCGCCATGAATTAAAAGAATAATTACATATAATATTAAGAAAAATAAGATCTTAAATATGACAAATTTCTATAAAATATGAATTGATATACTGGAAAATTATGAAAAACATATAAGCACAACAGAACTTTGTTACAATACAAGGATTATGTAGCATAAACTTATTAAATTAAAACAAAATAAACTTTGACTATTTGATTCCATGAATCTATAGGAAGATGTTTTTTTAGCAATAAATTGTAGTTGATTATAAAAAAAATCAAGACAAGACAGCAAATCAACTCTACTTACGTTCCACTTCTTTTGCGTCCAATTGCATCAATTTCATCAATATATATAATGCAAGGTGCTCTTTTTCTACCTTCTTTGAACAGATCTCTTACTCTTGCAGCACCAAGACCTATTTTTAATGTAAACAATATTATATGGCAATAACACGATTACTATAATCATATACATACACTAACCAAAGTGTTATTTGTATTCTAAAATTCAAAGTATTCATGGATAGCAATTAAATGTTTCAAAAATAATATTAGCTTTGAAATCAAAATCTATCACTTTATGTACAATAGGGAAAACATGTTGAAAAAACAGGGACAAGTAAATATTTTTTCTAAATATTTCAAAGCAAAAAAATTGGTAATAATACTTCAAATGTAAATTTAAAAAAAATTTACAAGAGACCATTAGTACATAAGAAACCTAATAAAAATAGTTCTGCATAACCAATAGAAACAGAAACGTTAGCATATTTCACAAATAATAATGCTGTCAGAGAAAAAGAATTTAATCAAAAGTAATTAACTTAAGACCTTATTTAAAGTACTATTTTTCATTAATATGATACATAAAATTAATAATTACTTTAAAATATCTTATATTAAATTTAAATGTTAGTCTCTTTGTCCATTATACAAATCCATACCACTGATCATATAGCTCCAAAATATTTAGGGAACTTCGCTAATGTGTAAAAGGAACCATAAGCATATTCTTGTCAAAAAATTAACTGATAATTTTTAAAAAATTTTTTTTAAAGTATACTTTTGTCTTTACAACACGATTCTTGTGCATGTTATGTCACAGACTTCGTTGTTTCTCGTTATCTATCTTCATGTACATTTATTCATTTGTAGTAGAATTATATGATTCTGCTTTGAATGAATCATTTAATAACAATATGAAAATTTAAAAAAAATGATAAATTTGGATTTTTAAAGAACATTTTATACATTAATCGAGAAATATATGCATCCAAACAACACAATATTCATTTTGTATATGGAATGAACATTTAACCTTCTATTAAAAAGAATAGAACACTTCTATTAATCACTTAATTCTAATAATCACTAGTAGTTCACTTAAAATTACTCAAAATATTATTTATAAGTCGGTCTTCATTAAAAAACTTTTATCTTTCAAAATGTATTGGTGTATTTTCTAATTCACAAATGCAAAGAATAGTTATACAAACTTATACATAACACCATAAAAAAGTAATATCATTATATATACAATTCTAGAGAAATCATCATCTTTTGTTTATCAAATGCATATATGCCAATTATAAGAATACAACGAACACTTGAATTATTTTGAATTTCAAAAATATAATTCTTAATAGTAATAAAGATCAATAGAAAAATAAAGAAACTGGAATTACCTCCAATCATCTCTATAAATTCAGACCCTGCCATAGCTAAAAAAGGCACTTTAGCTTCAGTTGCTACAGCTTTTGCAAGCATAGTTTTACCACAGCCAGGAGGTCCTAATAATAAAACACCTTTGGGAATCTTTGCACCTAAAATCTTTAAAAAAAATAATAAAATAAAAAATAATAGAATTTTAAAAAAAAGTGTGCGAAATAAAAATAGCTTTTATATATATAATTATTTATTTTCTAAAACAAACTAGTATTACTGTGAAATATACAGAAGTAGCATTAAATTTAAATAAGCAGTTGATTTAGACAACTTGGTTATAAAATAAACTACTTTTATCAATACTTTTTACTTTATTTTACAAGTCTGAAAGTGATGATACTTTCATTTGAATTCAATCCTGAAAAACACCTTTTTTTTTTTTTTTTTATTCATCTTATTTATTCATGCTATATAAACTGCAAAGTCATTGTAGATATATTTGCAGTAAACCAAATGCAGGAAAAAATGTTAGCATTCTTTTCAGTCACAATCATTTTATGAAATAAACTAAAATACACATCAAATGCCAATAAACAACAAATGTGATTATTTTACTCTTAATTTCATTTATCTTTATACCATAAATTAAAAATAATTAAGAAGAACTAAGTTTTGATTAATTTTGTATCACTTCTTAAATATATTGGGGGGAAAACACGCAGCAACTTATATAAGATATAATTTTAAAAACAGACAACAGAATTCTATTAAAAACAGTATATTCCTATCCTAAGCATAATATGAATAAATTCAAAATATGACACATAAGCATGCTAAGTTAAATGTATTGTGCACACACATATTGAAACAGTGAAGGTAAAATTATCTCTGATAATTTTTAAAAAACTTCTTTCATTTTATTTCATAAAAAACTAAACAAAATTATTGCATTGTATTCACGAAGAATGTCTATTAAATTACATTAGAAATTTGGATTATTATATAAAACATTTCTCAATTTTTTTACGAGTACATCAGTCATAAATGTAAATAAAGGATGATTATCTTATTATTCATTCCAGAGCATCTATAATATGCAAGACTTTGTGTAACTACATTTTAAATAGATAATGACATTTGTATCTCCCTTTCCTGAACAACGTACTTTATACTTTTCAGGACGTTTCAGGTAATCCACAAATTCCATTATTTCAATCTTTGCTTCTTTCAGACCAGCTACATCTTTGAATTGAACTCCTTTGCCAGATCCGGTTAAAGAATCAACAACTGTGAACTTTGCTCTTCCTAACTGAGACTTTGAAAAAGAATATACAGAAATAAAATTATTTAGTACAAAAGAAAATTAACTAATTCACAGAAGTGTTAATAAATATTGAAACATTATATATATATATATATATATATACACACACATATATAGTATATATTACATACTTAGTAACTGATTAAATTAAAACTAGGGAAGAGAGACATAAGTATATCTAGTGTGAATTATATATATTAGATATATACCTATAAAATTCAGATTTTATCAACAGACGACAGCACACATGCGTTCTTATGTAATGTGATTTGACATATACAGCATTTAATTTGACTATTCTTAAATTATGAGATAATAAAATATTTTTCTGTTTTGAAAATATCAAATTTTATAAGGGGGGAAAAAAAAGACTATTTGTAGGTGGTTTTAATTCATTAATTCATTTTGGAAAAAAAAAAAAAAAAACTGCTGCTTAAACTTATCGAATACTTGTAGAAGCGTACAGCGAACAGGCACCATCTTAAGATTTGTGAATGCTGGTTCTACATACAAATCCAACGATTTTGATAAGACATGCAAAGCTAAGGGGCTGTGAATGTTATGTTTAATGTCACACTGAGAAGAAATTCAAGGGCCATTGGTATTGGATCTCGTAACTTTGAGACTCAAGTCAGGTGACATGGACGACACCTGAGTCGATATTTCCGAATTTTCCCACCACACCAAATGAGAGGATTTGGATTTTTGACAGATTTAACATGCATCTACACAGCAGGTCTTTAATAGCATCAGGATTTGAGAGAATGATGGTGTAGTTTTAATGGCCTAAGAGCCAGATGTGGCTATGTTGCACCAAACAAGGTGTAACTGTGATTTAGAAATATTAAAAAAGAAGTAGAAGGAAAGTTAAAAATGTTTGACAAATTTCATTTGTTTGGGTGCAGTTTCGCCACAGCAACACCTCCATCACCAATAGCATGTACTTATAGAACCAACCTCGTTTCTGAGTAAATGATTCTGATGATCCAGATTTTGCTAAACTTTTTTCTTATAATTTTTAAATTAAAATATTTTCTGAATTTTGGGGAGCATAAATTATTTTCAATAGTGAGAGAAATAATAGACACAAAAGGGACTTTTGGGAGAAAAAAAGGAAAAGAGCAAAAAGGAATTTCTACACATCAATGGAAGAGTTACCTGCATTGAATCATAAGAGGTGATGAAAACTGGATTTATTTTGATAATCCCAAATGAAGGGGGGAAAAACTATGAATTGATCCAGGTCAACCATCAACATCCAATGTAAGACCAAATTGCTTCTGAAAGATAATGCTCTGTGTTAGGTGGGATCAAAAGAGAGTTCTTAATTATGAACTTCTCAAACCAGGTGAAACGGTTTATACTGCCTGCCACTGGAAACAAATGATCAATTTAAACCATGTATTGATCACAAAATGTCCAGAATGAGCCCCAAAACATGAAAAAGTGATTTTGCTACATGACAATGTGTCAGCCTCATCACTAAAGTAGTCAAGGGAACTAACTTTAAAAGAATTGAATTGGGATGTGTTACCTGACATGCTGTATTTTTCAAACTTAGCTCCATTGGATTTTCACATGTTTCAATCAATGTAGCAAAACTGGCTGAGTAGCACTTCGCTAATTTTGAAGTGGAAAAATGGGTCAATTTATAATTTGCTTAAAAAATGCATGTTTTTAGTGTTGTGAAATCCACCTTGCGCCAGAAAGATGAGGAAAAGTTGTAGCATTGAATGTAACATATTTTAAATAAATAACTCTAACCATTTACTTCAAATTAACATGTTTTTCCCTTAAAAAATCCACATATCACAGGTATACACCTGATATATACTTAATTCACATTAGAACATGCTTGTGTCATTCTTCCTAATTTTAATTTAACCAGTTATCATGTACATATAAAAAAAATATCTTTCATTAAAAATTTGATGAAAGCAATTATAATCTTCCAAAAACTAATCAAGTATTTATTAAAAAGATTAATGAATTATCATCAAAATAAAATTCACTTTTCCTTATAATTAATTTTATCATACTTTAATATATATATATATATATATATGTATGTATATATATATTGATTGAAGTATGTGATAAATTATATTATCCAGATAACTTTCTTGAAATTAGCATCATTAAATATTAAATTAATATTATTAAATATTCCGTATTGTTAATAACTCTTAATTGGAAAAGTTAGGATTTAAAAATTCGCTTTGGGAAAAATTAATAGTATAAATTCTCTCAGTCATATTGTAATATTCAGTAAAATATAATAGTATGCATTTAAATTCAGTCGCTTTTTACAACATAAAACCTTTTATGATTTTTTTTGAACAATGTGACTTAATTTATAAGAGTTCATATTATACAATATTAACTAATTTGTGCAATAATGCACATAATTTTTTGGTGGGTATGTAATAATATTGTTAGATACCTTACTGGATGCCAAAAAGTTTGATAATATGTTGCATAAGTTATTACAACAACATCTATGTTTAAATTTATAAATATGATGAAGTATCATTAAGAAAGTAGTTAGCTTGATAATTCATACTTCTCCAGTTCTTTCATTATTATCACCATCAAAAGTATGAATAGTTATCAAAAAAAAAAAAAAAAAAAAAAAAAAAGACTTAAAATGCTATGATAATTTAAAAAAAAGGAAAATTAGATATTGCAAAAAAAAGTTTAATTTTAAATTACAATAACTTTATTTAATATGCTTTAAATATTTTTCTTCTAAATATCAGTTCAAAATAAGCAAATGTTTAACGGGGGGGAAAACACCATTTCACAAAATCAACAGTTTGAAAATACCAGAATCTACAAGTAATATTAAATTATAAATCATCGTATTTTATACAAATTCCTCCCATTAGAAAATCCAATTTTTAATCTTGAAAATAAAGATTTCAAGTAATTTTAGAATTTCAGGAGTATTTTGAATAAGGATTATTTAAAAAAAATAATTGATGACATTACAGAGAACTCTCTTAGTAAGCCATGCATATCGAACCAGAACACTGCCAAATTACAAGAAAAGCACTACTAATGCATTTAAACAGCAAAAGTTATGTAATATTGTATAAAATTCAATAAAATACACACTAATAAAGTAACTAACAAAAGAAATAACTAAAACTGTAAAAAAAATTGTTTTGTATTGATATTCTACAGATAGCAGAAAGCATAAAATAACACCCGTATGGGTTGTATGCCTGTGTAAAAATGACTCATTAACTGGTTGGACCAGAAAGACATACTGTCAGATTAAAGAAGGAATACCATATTTTATACCATCTTATTCAAAATAAATATACTTGAAAATGTTTCATTTCACATATTAGAAAACATTCATGATTAAAGAGGTGCAAAAAGAAATATTTATATCTTAAGATTATACAATAAAAATACTTACATAATCATAAAATACTGAAGATAATATATAGTAAATCTTTCTTTAACTTTTCTTTTTTCCAAGCAACACAAAATAAATTTTAATTTAAGAACTGAGATATACATGTCATTACCCTTTATCTAAAAAAAATTTGCATGAACTTTAGCCCCAACATTCAAAGTAATTTAAAAGATTTAACCGCTTTTTCAAAAGGTATCTCACATATTTTTTTAAAAATTCAAATCTTGAATTTGGAAGAAAATTAATGTACAACAGAATTTTTTTTTCAAGAAAAATACTTCAGATTTAAAATTTTAAAAATATAAATTTAAAACTTACAAAGAAATCCATAGTTTGAGGACTTTTAATTTGCACATTCTTAAAAATTAACATAGTCATCAAACTAGCAGCAATTAAAGATAAAAGCAACAACCAGACACTTTCTTGACTTCTCTCATAAACTACGGGAATTCCAGACCCAACAACAATGCCAAAATTTTGCTCTACTTCTCTCAGTTTTTCTTCAAATTTTTCTATGTCAGCTATTTTCATATGGTAGGTTTTGTGCTCTACCTAGAAAAATATAAATTCAAATCAATACTTTTTAAGACTTTCATTTACACTGTCATTTTGATAATAAAAAATACAATACAACTGAAATAAACTTAATCAAAATCATTACAGTTTCAATATAAAAATGAAATATTTTATACAATGGGTAATTTTCAATTGTTTATTACAAGATTTCACAAACTCAGACTTTTCATGCATAACTGAAAAAAGTTTATCAAGTTATTTTTCTTCAAGTTTTTTCATATATATATATATATATATATATATATATATATATATAAATAGATATATGGTGTGTATTTTTAAATAAAATTTAAAAAAATTTCTTGAACTGCCAAAAGCATATATTATTCTCTTTTTAGATACAGAATAAAAATGTTTCATAAATTCCTGAATTTTATTACAGGAACATTAACTATACTTAAAATTCATTAAAGTGTGTGTACATATAACAAATTAAATTTTATGTTAAAAATATTTTACACAGTTTTCATACCTTAATTTTGGAATGCAAATTGTCTCGATAGCTTAATTTCAAAAAGGAATACAACAGATTCCACAAGATTTTGCTATTGTTTGTACTTTTTTCCCCTCATTTCCTAATATGATATCAAGAAGTACATTTTGAAGATATATAAATGGACTGATTATTAACAGGATTTTTAGCGTAAGAGTAGAAAAAACATAATAAAAATGTCACTTATGGCCAAGACTTCTATAATGTAAATACATCTCAATCCATAACTGCTATCTTTGTCACAATATATTTGGGCTTCCACCAATTATTAAATTGTTACATAAAAGCATTGTTTAAAATGTGAATAATCAACATATATCAAGATTCCACAAAGAAAAATTCTGATTATGACAAGATGGAACAATATATTTAAAGATACTCATGAAAAATAAAACATGACATTTTAAAATGTGTAAATAATTAATAATATTTTAAAATTCGACTAAAACAATCAAAAACACTATAATTAGTATGAAATATAAGCCAAATTGTTTAAAAATTTAAAAAGCTCTAATTAAAATTTTTTTTTAAAACTAAACTTTGATAGCTTACTTTATTTATAAACTTATGAAACTAAACAGGTGATTTTTTAAAGCATTTACATATTTTGTGATTTCAGGACTTATGCTATCTGGTTTTGTTAAGAACAACTTTATTAATTATATTTGCAAAGTATATATATAAATAGAATTTATATATTGAATAGTTAATATTTTCTAAAGAAAGCACAAGTGTAAACAAAATAATTTTTTAGATTATATATATATAGCAAATGCTCTCACACACAAATGAATCGTAATTAAAAATGAACTTTCCATTTCAACAATAAAAAAGGGGGGGGGGGTTGAAAAAGTTTGCTTTTCTTAAGTTAATGATAATACAAAAAAAAAAAAAAAATTAATGCTCATTTTAAATGATGTAAAATATCATCACTTCATGTTTGCTCTTTTTTTTTTTTTTTTAACCAAAAAAAATTTTTTTTTTAATTTTAAAATTTTAAAAAATTTTTAATTTATTTTTATTTTTTTTTTTTTTTTTTTAACCAAAAAAAAATTTTTTTTTAAATATTAAAATTTAAAATAATTTTTCAATAGTGATACAATCTAAGTTTTTTGCTTAAATATTTTTGAAATGGTTAGGGAAGAAAAAAAAGTGGCTACAGTACCTTTCTACCTTTAATTATGGCACCATCCTGCACATAAATAGTGACCAGATCCATTTCAGGATTGACAACTACTTCCTCCACCTAGAAAACAAATAATAGCAATTAGTCTATGAAGTACAGAAAAATGCAAATTTATATTTAAATAATACTAATAAAAAACATATATTCATACAAATAAATATTTTCATTTATAATACCTCCCCTCTTGCCAGCATGTGATAAACAAATTCATGCCATGAAACATAGCGCAATACTTCTGGTTGATTGCTATTAGGAAATGAAAGAGACAGCAGGGTAACAGCAATATATGCCATCATCAACCACAATAAAGATTTGGCAAGCAAAGAAGATTTGGATTCATCTGGAACAAGTCAGTGTTCATAAATTTTTTTTTAATAAATCTAAGTCATTATTCCGATAAAAATTATACAAATATTAATGCTCTAATAACTATTCACTTGTACAATAAATGCATTAATCAAAATAAGGTTATATGTCTAGTGACATATAATTTTACAACATTATATATACAGATTGAATTTTTTTGAACATATTAATTATACACATTAATGTAACTTCAAAAGTATATCTAACTTGTTATTTTAAAGAATATTATGAGATTTTTATGATGCTTTAGTGAAAATGTATTTAATTTGTGTCGTATAAACTTTTAACATTAAGAAAACAATGCATTAATTAGCCCCTTTTTTGTAACCTATTCCATAAAATATTTAATAATTATGTAAACTGTTCAAAAAAATCATTTGTAAGTCAAATAATTATCACGTAAAGAAAATTTAAGAGCTATTTAAAACTACAGTTTCTTTACGTGATTTTAGTCCTAAAATTTAGTAATAAAGATTCCAGAGACTACATATACAATACAACTACACAAATTTGACACTAGACACGTCTATTGTGATACTATGGAAGCAAACATACACAAATATGTTATTAAAATAAAAGAATATTTTTTAAAAAATTATATTCCCTTATTTGATAACTAAGACACAGTGTACTATTATGTACAATGCAAAAAGAAAGGAAAGAACAAAAAAATTCCTAATTTTGTAAACCACAACACACAGAAAAAGAAAAAAAAAAAAAAAAATCAGAAAAATTTTACACAAATTAAAATTAAAAAAAAAAAAAAAAAATCATTTACATTATTTAGAAAAGAAAAAAAATTGCCAACATTGGATTTCAAAGCCAGATCTGAAGGTCTTATTTTTACAAAATTAGAAAATGCAAGATGTTGTATCTGTTATTATAAGGCTTTATAACAATATTACCAATATATACATAAAAGGTATGTACCAAAAGCAATGAGAAAATCATTTTAAAAATTATTTAACTGGACAGACAATGAAATGTACCTAATATTTGAACTATGAACCTTGAGCATTAATAAAATGAGTCTAGTTGTACTGTCATTGTTTATAGCCCCATGAAAACTCATTTTGCTAGATGTTTCAAAGATTTGTGGCCATGGTTTCTCAAGCAATTTTGACTGTGCTGAAATTGTGTCCTTTTTATTCCCTCTTAAGTTTAGGGGTAGATGGGAAAGCACAGGGATGTTTACATGGGATTGGTGCTCATTTACCCCCAACGCTGTGTGGGATCTAGCATTGTCATGGTGGACAATCCAGCTGCTGGTGATCTTGGAGTGGAAGTGGTTCACTCTTTTTCTAAGAATGTTTTGGAACTTCCACATAAAATTGTGAAAACTGTCAGCCCATATGGAACAAATTTCTTGCATTTGGTTTGGTTTTATTAACGTCACACTAGAAGTAACACAAGGGCAATTGGCAACAGACCTCGTAATTTTGAACCTCAGTCAAGTGATGGAGATGACACTAGAGATGACACCCTCTCTCCTATTTCCACACCACATCAACAGGAGGACTTTGAGCCCCAACAGATTTAAAGTGCATCAGCCCCGGCTACACGGTGGATATTTAGTGTCAACAAGGCTCGAACCCGCGACTCTAAGAAAACCGCTGGCATTGAATCTACGACCATGATCAAATTTCTTGTGAACCACTTCTTTAGAGTTGAAGAACACAATTAGGAAGGTTTTCACTCATGATTTACTTATTCGAATCTTCTTTGGTAAAGGAGAATTTGGGAGGTGCCATCCTAAATTCTGCAGTATAGTTTCAAGATCATAATGAAACACCTAACTTTGCTTATGGTTAGGACTCTTTTTAGAAAGCTTCAATCACTTGTGACACAATCGAACATTTCGTGCAAAATCACCACATGAGTTACTTTGTGGACAGGGATTCGAACTTTCGGCACCAGTTTCATACATTTTCAATTAATCTGCAATGATACATGAATGATTTTTTCAGGCTATTCTACTATACCCATGATAAAGTGTACACTTAAATGGTGGTATGAGTTCAAAATAATCCTCACTTGATCAATATTGCACCCTGTTTTCAATGTCAATGGCTGTCCATTGTGCAGGTCATTTTCCACATTCTGTTCACTGTTCTAATACGCATGGAGCCACTTGTCAATCTAGGATTGTAATAAAACTTCAATGCCATAAGTTTCTTTTTACATATCCATAATTTATCTACCACATTTACCAAGTTTAATACAAAACTTTATTGCATATCATTGTTCAATACTTTGCTGCTACACAATGACCTTCTAAAAGCTGTTGCAGATACCCAGACAAATCTGACTAATGCTGATTGTTGTAATTCACAACTGAAACTTCAATTCACCTGCAGCCACCAATTTCCTTTGGTAATGTGCTAGAAACATGCATTAAAATTATTCTCATTATTTATGGGACAAACTTTATATGACCTGTACATTGTTGCAGTTTTGAATTTGTTTATATACATGTTTATTTCTTATTTTTCTATCAATATTACTAATTATATTTTTACACTTATATATACAAACAAAACATCAATATTATAATTCACAAAACATCACATCCTAAACAAATTCAA
>BMAW01030190.1:219852-245608 GCA_019974015.1 Nephila pilipes | reverse complement strand
ACGACTAAATTTGATGTACATTTTTATGTGATACTTTTTTAAGTGTTTATTCAAGTGAATGGCATTTAGAAGAAATGTCATTTTAAAGAAAGCTATAGATTAATTTAATATGTTTGATAAAACCTAAAAATGGTAGGGGACCTGGAATATTTGTCGTAATATATATACTGCTGGCCATACAAAATGTAACACCCTGAAGGAAGCATGCAAACCATGTGAAATTTACATCATGCATTTGCGACGATGAGCTATGAAAATCATTAGCAGTGCAGTGCAGAAGCACATCATAGGCGACCGTAGCGCCACTCGCAAGCGCTATATCAGGGGAGAACAGATTAGCGATTTGAAGTAAAGCAATTGTTTTTCGTGTTTTTTTTTTGCGTAAGCTGTTTACTTATGCCTCGAGGAAGACATTGATCATCTTTTGACAAAGTTTCTGAATTCGACCGAGGAAGAATAGTAGCCTAAAGGGATTGCGGATCATCCTTTAGAGAAATCGGTCAACGTGTTGGACGAAACCAAGCAACTGTGATGCAGATCTGTGATCGCTGGATGCATGAGGGACCGACGGATCCGATCGCACCCACCTCGTTGCACCACTGCCCATGATGACAGGCAGATTGTGCGCATGGCAGTGATGGATCGTGCAGCCACATCACAAACCATAGCACAACAGATTCAAGCTGCTATGCATTATTCGGTTTCCGCTCGTACCTTTCGACGCTGTTTGAAACAGAGTGGAATGTCCTCAAGGTGTCCATTGCATTGTTTACCTTTGACTCGAAAACCACAGGTGTTTGTGCCACCAATGGTGCGATGAACGGCGGACATGGACAACGGAACGAAACGACATTGTGCTTACTGATGAATCCTGTTTCTACTTGCAATATCACGATGGTCGGATTCGAGTTTGGAAACACCGTGGTGAGAGGCTGCTGAACTGTCGCGTTATGCATCGCCACACTAGTCCTGCACCTGGTATCATGGTTTGGGTGGTATTGGATTTCACTCCTGCACCCGTCTAATACGCATTACTGGTACACTGAACAGCCAGCGCTACATTTCTGAGGTGTTGGAACCTGTGGTCCTCCCATACCTTCAGCACTTGCCCTCAGCTATATTCCAACAGGATAATGCGTAACCACACATGGCACGTAATGTTCAAGAGTTCTTCTTTACCCATCAGATTGAATTGCTTCCTTGGCCTGCTTGTTCTCCTGATCTATCGCCAATCGAAAACGTGTGGTCCATGCTTGCACAACGATTGGCCCTAAATACACCACCCACTGCTACACCATATTAACTTTGGCAATATGTGGAAACCGCATGAACTGCTGTACCCCAAGCATACATCCAAAGCCTCTTTGATTCTATGCCAAGGCATGTGGCAGCAGTTATAGCCAACAATGGCAACTACACTAACTACTGATTTTGTCATCATCCACACTTCACAAGAGGCTGTAATTTTAATTGTTGGATCTTTGTACAACATGTTATCTGCCAAATAATTTCGCTGTGATATCTCTAGTCCATCTGGGTATTACATTTTGTGTGGCCAGAAGTGTACATTTAAATTTGTGAAAGCAATGATTACGTTCTTAAAACATTTCTCAAATCCTCCAATAAAACAGGTTAGTTAAAACATTTATCATATTCTTTCATTTAGGTAACTAGAGTTGTAATATGTCATTTTATGTGAAGTTATTATGTTTTATAATGAATGTTAAGTACTTTTTGTTTAAGTTCCCGAGAAGTTTCTTTTAACATATTATTACATATCATGAATTTTCATTAAATACATTTTTAAAAGCTCTAGATGGAATTTTAAGAGATATTGGACAACACAATCAAAACATCATTAATTAAATAATGTAATTACTAAAATTTATATTTTTTCTAAAATCCTATCAAGCTTTTCATTCTTGTACATCACTAGAAAATGTTTTTAAAATTCATTTTGATGTTGCTTAATAAACAGATGGATTAATTTAATGGGAATATGGGGGGGGGAACAAATGGACATATGCACCCTTCATAATTTTTTTCTTGAAACTGAAATATTTCAGGATAATTATGTTATTATACTATTATAGATGTTCTGAATTTTAAACATAATAATTTTTTTCTCCTCAAGCTTACATTTTTTTTTTTTCATTGCAAAGAGAAAAAAGAATTTCAACAAAGCCAATTTCTGAGAAAAGAATAGAAAGGTCTTTACTGTCTCTGAAAGAGAGTTGCTGGTTTGTAGATGAAGGAGGTGGGGGGATGCATCCTTATAGAAAATGCTCATTTTGTTCTCATGGTATTTTAATTACTTTTCTTAAATGATTCTCAGTTTTGTAACTTTTTATAACTTGATAAAATTACATCAAAATTTGAACAGCTTTAAACAGGAAAAATAAGACTTATGTAGTGTACTTTTTACTTTTTGCCAAGTAGTAATAGTAAATTACAAAATTGTTTCTTTCATAGAACTGATGATATGCATCCTCCAAAATTAATTTTTAGGTACACACAGGGTGGGGGAATTCTGTTGCTGCAGTTTTGTACAAATGTAAATGCAGAATACGTACAGCAGCAACAGTCCTATTTAGTATGTAAAATATATTGCAGTGCAACTATTTGCTTCTAAAAATAAGTCAATATTGGTATGTAAAAGAAAAGAATTTCTTCTACTCTCTCATTGTATATTTTAATAAGATATGGCTAAGAAACATCAGTTCTCTCTTTTTTTTGGTGTTTTGGTAAAACCTCTCGATTTAACTGCCAGGCACATGTATCATGAATCATGACAACTATCAACAAACTTATGTGATTTTCAACAGTAGCTAAAAGTAATCCACTACTGAATCATCAGATAATGCAGAGATGGCCAACTCAAGGAATGACATCTTCAGGAAATTTGTCAAAATCAGTAAAAAAAAGCTCTATTCATACAATACTGAATCAAACCCCTCAGAGAATAGCATTGCCCAATACCAATATAACGACTTAATAGACTGCAATCATGAGATAAGAGCAATAGTTTTAGTTGCCTTCCTTTGGCTCATTTTCCAGAAGTGCAATTTGCAAGAGTGACACTCAGTTACCACGATTCAGTTGATTTTAAACAGCCGAGCAAGACATTAAGCTTTCTTAAATTTTGATGCCATGAGACATTTTAAAAATTTTGTTTTTACTATGCCCATAAGTAAATCTTTGACATTGAAAAGAAAACATGAAGATGCTATCGCAATTCAGGATTTTAATACTGGAAGGAAAAAGCAATTTTTTACTCAGCAAAATACTTCCAAGCCTGTTTACTATGTGGAACCTGTATAGCAGAGCCGGAAGAAAAAAAATTAATCTGGACTGACATTTCATACAATTACATAAAGATTTCAACAGGAAAATTCCTGTCAGTTCACACCTGTAAACAGATTTTATAAAAGAAATTTTTAGAAAAAAAGAAAAGAAATTAATAGCTGTGTAACAATCCTTGTCGCAGAAGAGAAGCAACAAAACAACGGTGAAGGCTTCTTAAGAATTTCCTTTGTTATTAGATCGCAATAAAAAGCCTTATTTTGATGGAGAAAAGATAATAAAAAAATAATCTGTTAATAGTTGCCCAAAATGATGGTAATATAAAAGTCAAAAATATGGTCGATAAAATTTTCAATATCGTCATGCATTGTTACGATGACATGGCCCAGAATGTTGAAACACAAATTGTCTCTGGACTGCAATATTTTAAATACTTTTCACTAGCTTTGGATGAAAACTATCTTAGACAATGCAGAGTTTAGGCATAGTTGTGCATTGCATGAACAGTAATTTTGATATTGTGGAGAAACTTCTATATTTGAGTCAATTAGTTTTAACTACAGATGAGGACATTTTTAAGGATATAATAGAAGTTAACAAAGTAGATAGGGCAAAATTAGATAGTATTTGCACAGATGGAACACCTTGCATGGTTGGCAATATAAAAGGTTTCATTACATTGTTCAAAAATTATTTGGGAAGAAAAGTTTTAAGTATCACTGTCTTGCCATCAAGAAGCTCTATCCATCACCACTCAATATTTCTTCTGTTGATCCTGTAACGGCACTGTATGAAAAAAATAAGAGCTTGAGCTCTGAATTGACAATGATTTTAAAAGGTAATTCTGGGAAGAAACGAATCAAGAAGGCGAGTTACTCCTTCATTGTATTATGTGCTGGCTTTTCTATGGAAATGCACTTGCAAGATTTTAGAATTTGAGGGAGTGTGTTTTAAAATATCTGGAAGAAAGCAATGAACTGTCCAGTGTGTGCTTGCTACAGAAGAATAAAGATTGGCTAAGGATTTCGCTCTTCTCACAAATATTGGGACAGTTAAATTCGTGCTTGCAAAGAAAAAATTGTACTTTTCCTACTCTAGTTAGTTGTATCTTTTTTTGTGAGCAAACAGTTGCTTGTTGCAATTTTGGACAAAAAAGATAACACAATTCACCTTAATGCAGGAAATAGTTACTAAAATAAAAGATGTTCCAAGCTATAATAGATTTTAAAATTTAATATCCATTCATTCAGTACTAAATTTGATGATTTTCAAAGAGATAGAAAAATATTTATCTTATCACAAATTCTTCACAAGGCATTATTTGTTACCCACCTAAACTCTAAATTGAAATAATTGATCTTTAGCATCATACTACACTAAAAACCATATGAAAGGAACTTATTGCAACAGCAGGTTATCCAAATTATATTGAAATTTGGACATTTGCACCAACAAGCGGTTTTCGAAATTTTCACTAGATATGGTTGTATAATTTGATCAACTCATATGTTTATGAACAAATGTTTTCTACTAAGAATATAAAATAAAAACATTATTCAAGATTAAATTATATGTACCTAAAATACCAAATTTTGTAAGCAACTTCAAGAACTAATTCTAATATACAGATGACTTGATAAAAAAAAATACAACTTGGGAAAAAAAAGTTAAATAATTACTTAGGATCAAATGTTTCAAGTTATTCATTCTTACCTTACCTGAATGAACCTTTAAAATGTTTTTTGAATACTTAACTTTGAATATTTGATACATTATTTTTCACACTTCCACTAATCAGATTTATATTTTAAAAAATGCTATTTGCAAAAACCTCATAATCAACTGATAACATTTTTTCTTTTCTAAATATTTTTCATGTTAGAAAAGTTAGAAGCAGCCCCCCTAATTTGTTTTTGTTCAGATAGTGGCACTCTTTCCAAAAAGATTGGCTACACCTGGGATAATGCGTGTGAGAAAGGGAAGGAATATAGGGAAATCAAAGAAGATAAACACTTGTTAACATCCTTTGTCAACAATGAAGGATTACCCAACTGTTGGTATTATTTAAAGTAATAGTTTTGTTCTTGAAAATCTAGGTTTTTACATCACAGAACAAAGGTGACTAACATCTTAACAAAATATCTGAAAAGACATTTCAATGAAATGACACAAGAGAAAACATCCCAAATGAAGGGGGAAAGGAATGTATTTCAAATGACAACTTTTTTTACATGCTTTTTAGTGTCATGTGTCACTGTAGTCCCTGAACTATTAAATCCTACCTCA
This sequence comes from Nephila pilipes, assembly GCA_019974015.1. NCBI lineage: Eukaryota > Metazoa > Arthropoda > Arachnida > Araneae > Nephilidae > Nephila > Nephila pilipes. The sequence goes on along the minus strand of BMAW01030190.1, from coordinate 240,019 downwards.
TATAAATATTATTACATATATATTTAAATACTCATATTTTCTAATAATAGGATACATATGAAATTGAAAATTTAAAACACAGAAAACTGCATTGTTAAATGTTTTAAAAAACTAAAAAAGCATGCAAGTTACACAATTGATACATTCTACATCAAAATTTTATTCTTATATATATTTAAAGATAATTTAATTAAAGTACCTTTGGAAGGATGCAATATTAGATTGGACTGCAGAATTTGTGGAAGACACTTATTATTTTGAACAGCATTCTGAAAAAGACAGCCTTTTGCACTTGAACAGTTATTAAGTGAAATTTTTAAAAATATAATTTCATATTCATATAATACAAAACTGATGGAAAACTAATGAACTTACGAAACATGCTCTAAAGCTGTTGTAAAATGTCGGTCTCAATTTTCTAAATTCTTTTGGCGATTTACTAACAACTGATGGTATGTAATGCCGAGAAAAAATCTGCCAATGAGTCTGAAAATATTTAAATGCATATAAAAAACAAAATGAACATCAGATACCAAAAGAAAATTTATGGGGTTTAATAATAAGAAAAGTATGCTGATATACCTTCAGAAACGTTTTGTATAAAGAATTCGTTTTGACAGTGGTCTTTAAAAAGTACGAATAAGACATATTTTTCACCAATTATGTAATTGTTTTAAGAAAATCTAAGAAATAGCATTAGAAACGATATAGACTTAATATAACTCCAAAATATGTGAACAGAATACCGTTCATTATTCTTGTGTTACTCACAAAAGATCAATTACATAATCTTCAAACCTTAAATATCATGTTTTCTAAATTAAGGGACCGAAATCAAATCAAAATAGTTTTATAAACATTTTAATTTCGCTTCACTTCTTTTTCCGGGTTGCATGAAAAGAAACAATACGCTTGAAGATAAATGGGGATAAACGGAGAAAAAAATGTTGTCAAATGAAAAATAGTTTTTTTACAATATTTACTCCAACATTATGTAAGTTTATGATTATTTCAATGTGAAATAGGCCATTTATTATATGGTTAAAATATCGCAAAGTAGAAGACGTCACTCTAACTTTCCAACTGTTGCGAAACGCAGTGAAATAACTGCCGCTGCGCGGCTGTGCTGTGACGTCAGCCTGCGAGCTGACTCTCATTCACGAATGTAAAAACAGAACGATTTGTGCACTCGGCGATAGCTGAGCGTTTACTTGTGTGTGTCTCTGTGTTGTGCCGTCCTTAATGAATAAAGTGTATGTTTGATGAAATATCTTTGGATTTATTTACATCCAGGTACCCAAGCATCGGGTAGATGCAGCCCAATTGATTTTATTTTTGAATTCTAAGGTTCGTTTTAGAACATAGTGGTATCCTCGGCGGGACGGGTATTTGGTTTCAGCGACTTATGAAACGGTCCCGAACCGCTCGTCCTTTTATACTGTCCCAGATAGGATGTGGGTGGAGCTTGCGTCACCAACGTTGCTCATGTGTGATAAATGGGATGGATGGGAAAGTGAAGGAGCGTGCTCATGCCTTGACTCGCCAGCCAACGATGACACTCGTTGCGATTGCAGTACGGAAACGAGCCATGCTCCTCTTTCCCATGGTTCAGCGTCACGAGGGTGAGGCGCTTCCTAGGGGACATGGTAGGTGAACTGTTTAGAAAGGTCCGAAATTGCACCTTGGATCGGGAATCGGTGACACAGACCGTACCAATGTTGATATAGGTGAGACATTTCGACAAGGTCTTGATACACCACTGGTTCGAAGCGTAGTACACAACGCCCGTTGGTGAGCGTGAACCCATGTTCGCGGCAACTAAAGACCGCCATCCCGTGGTGGTGGAAAAAAATTTGGGGACGGGATTCTTCCCAAGACGAGGGAAGGAAACGTCTCCCAAAAGGGGGGATATGACGAGTTGGCATTTTGAAATCCCTTGTCCGGGCCTCTTGAGATCTGGGATCGTGCGGTCGGGCCTCTTGAGATCTGGGATCGTGTGGTGGGCCTCTTGAGATCTGGGATCGTGTGGCCTGTCCTCTTGAGATCTGGGATCGTGTGGCCTGGCATCGGGAGAAGTAGGTCTGTCGGAGCTTTTCCCTCCATCGGTGCGGCTCCGTTTGGAAGACTTTTTCTCCTCTTTAAAACGGGATCGCTTGCGTCGTGGAGGATCCGTTTTCCGTTGAACGACCGAAACGACCGTGGTTTTGGCCATGGAAGGCCCAGGACGTGGAGAAGCTGCTCTGGGCTCGGTTGAACAGGGCTCTAGAGATTGGGCAACAGATTCGGCAAAGGATCGCTCAGGAAATTCTTCAACAGATTTTCCAAAATACAACTCTGGTAGTTCGGCAACAGATTCAGCAGGTGACATGGGGCGTGGAGAAGATACAGGAGGCGGCGGTAAAGGGGAAAGAGGTACTGGTAAATCCACCTCTTCAAACAAATCGTCAAAATTCATAAAATCTGTCATGGTTTACTCTTTTACTAACGAATAGCAAAGATTAAAGAGCCTCGGCAGAGTAGTTGTATTTAAACGCAGCTCTCAAAAAAAAATTTCACTCTCAAAAAAATTTTCTCACCAAAAAAAAAATTTTTTTTTTGAGTGTGTGAGTGAATATAGTTTTTCTGTAGAGCTAACAAGTTTGCGTAGAGTTCAAATTTTTTTTTCTCCACAACAATGTTGTTTCAATTCTTTTCTTGACATCGACCCAATTTTGGTCATGGTGAATTTAAAACACTTATTCCTTTTGCATTTTCCATTATTTTTTCTTCCCACAGATCCAATCTAAAACATGGTAAATTTGAAACTTTTATTCCTTTTACATTTTCCATTTTTTTTCTTCCCACCGAGCCAATCTTGGTGAATTTTAAACATTTATTCCATCTGATATTTTTTTATGCTCTTTGCCAACGCTGGCACTAGGAGGGATCCCAAATATAGGGAAAGAATGTCCGCATCCGCCTATCACTGTAGATTCCCGGAGGATGTGCCCTGGAGCATCTCGCCTTTAATTTTTAAAGCAAATTTCATCATTTGGCGAAAGGGGAACATGGCCTCGTCGTCGTGAAAGGGAACAACCAAAAGAAAATAATCGAAAGTTTAAGAATGTCCACAGTCTCCCGGGACTCCTTGCCAAAATTTAGGGAGTTGGACGATTATACCTTGCCCGAACACCTGCACAATGACGTGCATGAAGATGGGGATATTTCCGAATGCACGATGGTAAAAAGTTACCGGTTTGCCAATTATTTGAGCCATGTAAAAAGAATCACTTTAGAATTGGAGCGAAAAATTTAAGACTATTGAACTTTTTGTTTGATTGGGACTCTGATATGGACTATTGAACTTATTAAAAAAAAACGTTATCACCGGAAAAAGGGGGACCGAGTCGACAACCGTTTTTTGTCGATTCGGTCCCCCTTTTTTCAAAACTCCCAATACGCCAAGATTGGAACGTATCTCTTTCAAAACTTGTGATTTACGAGTGTGTTTACTACAGAAAAGGTGAAGAATTTTCATAAGGTTGGGCTTTTACGTTATGATGACAACCATGGAAGCCCTTACCCAGCAACAGGATGTTATGTTTCCTCAACCCTGAACACTCCCTATTAGCGACAGGATGCACTCTCCCGTCATACATCTGCTACTGTCGGGTATAAAAAGCGAGTTGCTCGCAGCAGCCTCTCATTCTGATTTTTTTTGACTTGAAGCTCTCTTTTGACATGTCTCGCATTGCCTTCTTTGAGCATTCCAATGTCTTCCTGTACTCTCGGCGACCCGTGCCGATTGAAATTGCCTTGGCCCGCATCCCTGAGGAGTTTGACCGAGATCCCGAAGCCTACGTTTTGACCGTGGACCATTCCTACCTGCCGATGAATGCCAAGGACCGGTACACTCACCGGTACATGCATCAGGCCCTGCCTCTGGACATAATGAGAAGTGTGCCCCTCGAATAGGTTTCATTTAGCGTGCGGGGACTGTACGATCACCTAGACCAAGAAAAAGGAGGGGTGGTGCTGGTGAAAGGCACCGAACAAAAGCATCTCTTTGCCTCGTTTGGATTACCGGTCGTGTCGCTGGAGCACCTGCCCAGATACAGAGACTTGTGGGGTTAAGACGTACCCAGCTATGTTCACGACGACGTGCATGTGGAGGGAAACACCTCCGAGTGCTGCTTGGCGAAAGTTTATCGATTCGCCCGATACATGCAGCAAGTGGAGCGAATGAACAAGGAATTACAACACAAACTGCTTCGAATGGAGTATTATAATGGACTGACAAAATTTGGACTGATAAATGACTTTTAGTGTTCGGCTAAAATGGACCGGTAAATGACTTTTAGTCTTTGGCTGAAATATACTGAAAAAAAAAAAAAAAAACTTGGACAGGAAAAAGGGGGACCGAGTCAACTTATGGTGTCGACTCGGTCCTCCTTTTTTTTGGTAAAAATAGTGTGCCAAGATTGGAATGTAATCTTTTCGAAAACTTGTAAAAACCCATTATGTTGACTAATATTTTTGAAAACTTTGAAAAACTCATTATGTTGACAATAACACTTTTTTCACTAGATGCCAAGGTATGAATGTAACCTTTTCAAAACTTGTAAAAAACTCATTGGATTGTACAAGGTTGTGTATCAATAAAACTTTTTTGCTTGTTTTACCTTTGTCTTGATGATTATTCAAACCACCCATCTCGGGTGGAATACTCACTCGCCATTCTATGTGGAAAAAAAAAAAAAAAAAAAAATTGAGTCAAAGACTGCATTGCACTACAATAATACTTTAATTAAAAATATTCATGTAAAATTGGGTAAAGGTGAGCTCAAAATGACAGTATTTTGAGTAATTGAACCCCTTATGAATCAAAACGCGTTGGGATACGCATTAGAATCCCCCTCGTTTCATTTCAGGTCGTTTTCCTTTTCCATTCATTTTTTGAAAGGGTCATGGTGCTCAACTATTTTTTCGATCAACTGTACAATCTGTTCCCATGGATTCTCATAAGGACTTTTTCTTGCATCTTCTTGTGACTTCCTCTGCTACAAATTGGACAGAATATTTGCACTGTTTTTTTTTCTTGAATTTTCATACGTTAACCACCTTTTGTGGATTAGCGTGCTAGTGGAAGCTATGCGCCATTGAAACTTGTGCATTCTTTAGGAGTATTTTTTAATTCATGAAAATTAACTATACTGGATTTAATCCTGTGGATTACCATGCCAAGCTATCTGCATCTCAAAGCGACTGTTGCTGGACTACTGAAACCAGAGGAGGTAAGTGCCATTTTCGGCGAGTCGATAATTACTCCTGAATCCTATAAAGAATTTTTTTCTTTAATCAAAACTCAAGCACTCTTCATCAAATTCTCCCCATCTTAAAAAAATTTATTGATTCTATTGAAAATGGTTCATGTTCGGATTATTCACCCTGTGTTTTCCAAACTCTTAAATTATTATCAAACGAAATAGAAAACACAACCCAAACTGTGATATTATGAATCAGCTTAAAAATCAAATTTTAAATATTACTGCCTCTAACCTAGAATTCAAAATAAAACAGATGGAATAATCTCAACCAGAAACTAATGACAAATTTGAAATTTTACATAAAAACCTATCTTTTGAAACCGCTTCAAAATGTTCTGAAAAGTTAAAATCCACTCCTACCATCATTACTGTAAGTAAAGACAACGAATTTCACAAAGTAAAAAGTAAAAGAAAGTTAAACTCTCCCAAAAGATTTATGGGTATTAATTCAAAAAAATTTATAAAAAAAAAAAAACATAAATTTAAACTTCCATTGAACAACAAATATTCTGAGCTCTCTGATGAAGATTCAGACATCGAGAGCTATGATTATTTCATCTGTGATGTGGACGATATCAATTCTCAAGCAGTTAGTAGTGATAAAACTAAAAATAAATGATGAATATGACTTGGAATTCCCCGACGTATTGAAAGAGGAGATAAAATAACAGGTTAATCTTTACTTAGAGGAGTTGAAGGTTTTTTTTTCGAAACATGCCAAACAGAGCAATTAATGTTCCAATGTGGTAGTCGTCCAATTGTCGTTACGGATTACTCAGAAATTGCGAAATTTCTTGTAGAATGATACATAATATTATAACACATAAATACAAAGGGGGAAATTTCAAGAACACTGATGGAGATATAAAACTGTTGCATGAAACAGTAAATTTGACAATGTGCATTAAGTAGTATCCAGAAGGGGGGGATATTAAACTAAAAATAAAGAAATTAGATTATTAATAAGACTTTTGAATTTAATGTGACATATATACCATCTCCCCTTTGATTTGTACACTCATATCAACAACCCGAGTTAATACTAGTAATACGGTCGTTACCGTTAGGGGTTAAGGTCAACACCACCAGCAATGCAATTTTTAGGGCATTTATATCTCTAGGAGGAGGTTTTGGAAAAGCAACTGCTTTCCCAAAATACCTCCAATCGGATTCAAATCAGGAAAATTTGCTGACCACGATATTCATTCAATGAATTCACTTTTAAGAACTATGCTAAAAAGGTTTGACGATGTGTTTTAGCAATATCGACCGTGAATAAAGAATCAGATCAATATTCACCTATGAAATGACTAGTTTAGTTTTTATTAACGTCGCACTAGAAGCAACACGAGGGCTAATGGCAACGGACCTCGTAATTTTGAACCACAATCAAGTGACGAGTTCAACACCCCCTCCTCCTAACATCCACACCACGCCAACGGGAGGATTATTGGCCCTGGCTACACGGCGGGTCTTTGGCTGCCAAGGATCGAACCTGTGACTGAACGAAAACCGCCGGCCACGACCACTAGGCTACCGCGGCCACCTGAAATGTCTAACATATGAATATATGACCTCATCCCGAATATACGACCTCATCTTTGGCCGTTCACAGATCTTTTGTTGAAAACGTGTAGGGACATACGTTCATAATTCTCCCTACATCCCCACATACGTCAATTGAAATGGTTCAACAATTCTATAATGTTCGATGAAAGATTTCGCGTCCCCGATTCCCTGAAGGTGTAAGATCCTTTAAAATCGGATGTTAATTTAAATCTCGATTCATCGGAAAAGAGAACATATATATCCAGTTGGAGTTCTTTGCATAAAAGTGATTCTTCTTTTGTTGTGAAAACAGCGAAACATACCCTAGACTTTCTAGAAGATCTTTTTCATGAAACCTTCTGCATAGAATTTACCGCGATACAATAGTTCGAATGGTGGGTGCAAGCTCCGAATTAAACTGCCTTCCGGTACACTTCCTGTTATGGCGAGCAGTTATCGACATATATCGATCTCGAGAAGTAGCTCTTATACATTTATGACCTTCCGAGTTACTTTACAATCTCAGAGATTTGAAGTTATTTCACTAATTTGAAAAAAATGTTCGTCATGAAATATTTAACATCTCGCTGCTTCTAAGAAGCCGATAATTCGCCACTTCACAAATTCTTCCAAATGATACTTTGGAGCCACACACACACACAAAACATCCATTTTGAGACCTCTTACACGCTGAAATCAAAGAATCATTAGGATATTCACTTTGCACGAAACGTTTGATTCACTGTCGGATGACGTAATGCCTTGATTTGTGTGTCAAAAACCGTTTGATCACTTTTGATAGAACAATGCTAAACATACTAGTCTATCCCATATTTCCTGCAGAAATGGATTACATCTATTGGGTATTTCGTAGGATATCATTATGTTTGGGGGAAGGGGTATTTAAAGATAATTTTGGACATGGGTTTATATAATATCTAATTATAATGAGTTTTTACTTTATCTAATTTATTTTGAATATGTAAATATACATAAAAAAAGTATTTGTAGTTACATATCACAAAAGGCAGATTAATTTTCCCTGCATGCTAACAAAATTAGAAAATGCTGTTCTGCTTAGATTAATTTATTACAAAATATGATTTTTAGAAAATTCATCCAACTTAATTTTTCTTGAAATGCATTCAGTAATCAAATTTGTAGAGGTTTTGTTCTAAGAATCTAAACAGCAAGTTAAATAAAGAATAGATTTAAAAAAATAAACAGGAATGTGTTAGAACAGTTCCTCTAAAAGAACAAAAATACCCATCCATAATTTTAGTAATTCAAATATAAAACGAATTTTTTTCGTATATTATACACTTAATACATCAGTATTTTTTTAAAAATCTAACCTAAAATAAGATATCAATAAGAAACTGTTCAAAAACTTTAGAAGGAACAGTAAAAAAATTGTATGTTATGACCTGAATCAAAATAGTCAAAAATTTTTAAAAAGGCAATCCAGATTATAAGAATGCTCTGTAAAAAGTTTTAATGGGAAAGGATGCATCAAACCCCTTATAATATTTAAGTTTCATTGTTGACAAAAATATTTTCAAATAGAGATAAAATGAAATTTTTTCTAAGTAATAATTGCATGACATAAAATTCATAAATTTTGATTATTTAGAAAGATAAAACAAAGCTTGTAAGTGCCTTATTTTAAAACAACAAAATGATAGTATGGCATTAATACCATCAATAACATCATTATTATACATATCCTGGTTTAAATGTTTTGTTGCTTAGATTTTTTTTTTTTAAATTTATGATTTCAAAATATAAATCCCACATTTATTTTTCTTATGAAAATCATTGCCTGTATTTAATTTCAATAATTCTTTTATTTATTCAGTTAATGTTGGTTCATCTGTAACCAAATTTATATTAATTGGAAGAAAAATATTTACATTTTAGTACCAATAACAATGCATAAAATACTATAAATTAACACATAGGACATATTTTTTATTATTATCTATTAATAATATGCAACCACTTTCATTTTTAAAGTTTTGACTCACACAGTAGCAAAATAGGTATTTACTTTCGCACTTCATTTTTTTTATCAGCAATATGTAATGCATAATTCTTCAAAAATTAATTGTATGTATAAGCTAATTAGAATGATAAAATTACTTAAAATATGGACACATTAGTTTAGAATTATTTTTTCTAGTAGATTCAGAATAATTGAGAAATGTCACATGTAATGAATGGTAAAATTATATTCATATGTATATAAAATATTTGCTATAAAATAAACTTCCATATAATTAATGTGAGACAGCATTGCTAGAAAGCACAGTGAACAACCTAGAGAAAACTGTGAGGAGGAAAGAGAAGTTTGTTAGTAGTGAGAGAGGATACACAGTTGTGTCTATAATGTGGAAGGTCAATCATTCAATGATACAAGGACATCCATGCATAGAGACTGCCCATCGGCACATTAGAACTATGTTAACGAGAAGAATTTTTTCTTATTTTTATTTATACATGTTATCCCTATAAAACTTGACTAATTATTTCTTTGACTTTCAGTACAAATGTTAATAAATATTTAGTAATACAGCTCAAGTGTTCATCTTTATATGGAGCTATGAACCAAAGTCCCGCATCAATTATAGTAAATTTTTTTGGTTCATATACCTTTATTTCCTAGATAGGAAATTTACACATTGATTTTTTTTTTTTTTTTGAAACAATGAAAGGGATTGTAAGTGAAAAAGCTTGAGAAGTCATGATCTATATAACAGTTTACAATCATAATCCATGAATAATATGATTCATACTTTATTTTCTTGGGAAAAGAATGCACTGCTTTATCAATATATAACAGCATATTTTAATGCATGACTAATATTCCTGTGTAAAGCGATGACTTCCACATTTTGGAATTTTTTATTCTGGAATCATTAATTTGCATATGTGAAAGCCTGGTTGCACATTATATTTATTTCTATACTAAAGTTTAAAAATCAGGATAAATTAGAAACCTTTTGAAGATAAATTTAAAAATAATCTGAGAATTCTATAAAAGTTCTTTAACTATCAATAAGTTTTTAACTGCTTATTAATCCTACCATTGAAGAAACATGAAAAATTATTTCTAGTAAAATCTAAAATTTTCTGGAACTTAAGAATTTTCCACTGAGCTGCAATAAAAATTAAATTTGTAAACTAATATCTTTAAACAGTTTTTTAAAAAATATAAGGCAATATTTGTTGTTTACAATGAAAATAATTTCAAAATCGATATTGCAATAGATATTTTATTTTAACTGTAAATGTCATATACAACCATATTTGCTATAAATGTATAATTTAAGATATTGTAATAAACATTTTGGTCACATGAAATAGTCACAATGTAAATAATAAATTTAGATGTCAATATATAATAAATTTTGATTCATTAAAATAATAACAGAAACAAACATAATACTTTGAAACAATTTAAACTATATAAATCACAAACATAACAAATTTTTCAAAAATATAGTACAAACCACCTTAAAATTATCAAAGTTTTAATGCAAAGCCTTTTTAATCATATACCAAATCACTGAGAGTACTAAATTCGCATTTGACACTCAAGCAATTGAGAATGAAATACAAACATAATTCAGTTATATTTTTTAATGAAGTTGATGAGACCATTTGTGGAACTGTCATGAGTTTCAATGATATCTGTTCCTTTTAATTCAGGTTGAATCACTTTTGCCAACTGCTTACCTAATTCCACACTGTAATTAAAAGTTTGAAATATAAGTTTAATTTTTAAATACACATATAATTTTGATACATTAATGAGTTATCTACGGTTACATTTTGTAGAAGAGTTCTCAAGAGGGGAAAAACAATGTTTGTGTTATAAGTTCCAATTATAAAAAAAATCATGCATATAAATACACTAAACAAACAAGTTTTCTAAGGTGAAATATTGAGTTCATTTTGGAGGTATTTCATAGAAGTAATTTAAAACTAGCAACTACAAAATGAATTATAAAGCAGAGAAAAATATATTACTCTTAGATCCTAGTATGAAGACTGGATTTTTGTTAGTTTCTGTTGCATTTTGAAATGAGTATTATACTTCTTAAAGCTTTTATTCATGGTATGCAATTTGAGTTAGGTTTTGGTTCTATTGTTGTTGTACTAGAAGCAACATGAGGGCTATTGGCAACGAATCATAATTTTGAGCCTAAATCAAGTGACGAGGATGACACCTGAGCTGGCAATCCCTCTCCTAACTTCCACACTCTGCCACAGGAGGACTTTGAGCCATGACAGATTTAACGTGCATCAGCCCCGGCTTCATGGCGGATATTTAGTGGCATCAAGACTCGAACCCATGCCTTAATACAACCCAAAAAAACGTTGCCCACGAGTCTGATGCCTTAACCACTAGGCTACCACTGCCCCATACGCCATTTGATAAAGCTTTGCTTACAGAAAGTTTAGTTTTTTTTATTAACGTCGCACTGGTAGCATCACGAGGGCTATTGGCGACGGACCTCGTAATTTTTAACCACGGTCAAGTGACGAGAACGACACCTGAGCTGGCACCCCCTCTCCTAACATCCCCACCATACCAACGGGAGGACTTATGGCCCCAAAAAGATTTAACGTACATCAGCCCCGGATACACGGCGGGTCTTTGGCAGCCAAGGATCGAACCCGCAAGTGAACGAAAACCGCCGGCCCCGAGTCCAAGACCTTGACCTCTAGGCTACTGTCGGCCCTTGCTTACAGAAAGATTAATTATTGAAACTCCAGGTTCATCTAATGAAAAGTTCATTAAACTATAAATCTAGTTATTAAGGATTAATACATAACTGAAGAAAAACTACAGTGCTATTATGCATTCTGTACTCGGAAGTCACAGTAACTGAAGTCAAAGAAGAATGAAGTACAGGAAAAATGCAAATATTTTGATAATGAAAATGATAGTGCTAATGACCCAAAATGGACAAAAAATGGACAAAAATAATGTAAATATGGAAATATAATGTAAAATATGGACAAAAATAATGTACTATAATTACAAAATGAATCCATTATACATTTATTCAATTACTATTACTAAATACAGACATAGAAATCAAAGTCTCTTAATATTATACACCTAAAATATATTTCAATTTCATATTATTCTTCACATAATTAAGTTATTAGTTAATATAAAATATTTTCTGAAAGGCATTGTAAAATCTAACAAATGTAAATATTTAAATTTTATAAATGATCACTTACCCCCATTGATCAAAAGAATTTATTCCCCAAATAATTCCTTGAGTGAAAATCTTGTGCTCATACATTGCTAAAACATGAAAATATTCAAAATTAAGGGAATTCTAAACAAGTATAGATACAATCACACAAAGATAATGTTATATTTATTCAAAAAGCAAAATTAAAGTTAACATTCAATTTTTGTTTTTTCTTAATGCGACTGAATTGTAAATGAAAATAGAAGAGTAAAGTCAAAAGTAAAATACATAAAAATAATAATAATGGTATTCAGTGCTTCTATGAATTTAATTTCTCATAATATCTTCAATTTTAATTGGTATTTTTTTTAAATATTTTACTGAAAAAATTCTTTTAAATTCAAAATAAATTTTTAAAATCAGATAAAAATATAATTGCAAATAATGAGTACAATGTGAATGCTTTATTCAGCTTAAACTAAACGTTATGAGGAAAGGGTGGTTTTTTTTCTTCTCTCAAATGTTTTCTGTATTACAATTACAATGCAAGTATACAATTACTTTTTCAAAAATACAGAGCGAGATGATTACAATGCATTAAGAAATTATAAGACCAGCAATAAATGTGTAATTCTGAAGATATAAATATACAAACTTTAATTGTGTATATTTAAAATGGATCGGTTAACAATTTCTGTAGCGATTGCAACTTTTAAAAAATTTATCTAAATTTTATAATGACATACTTATTTATCTAAAAATCGAACGAGGTGTCTCTTAAGAAACTATAAAACCAACTGAGAATATATATATGTTAATCCACCTGAGAATATATATAGATCACCATATATTCTATAACCAAAAAAAGAAGAAAAAAAAAAAAAAAAAAAGAATGATGCACTAAGGAGTTGCTCGATTGTAATGAAATTTCATATGCAAAGACATTTAGACTGAATATGCAAATGATTAAAATTTGGTGTCCAATGAATGAATAGTGGGAGCAACAGTGCATCAGAACTGCACACTCAGAAGGTGCATATAAGAAGCAATTCTCAATCAGATGGTCAAAATTTCTGTTGCATTGCGATTTCAACAGTGGCAGATTTCAACATCATGATGGTAGGGTTCGACCTAGGACAACAGCAGATCGGGAGGACAGAGTGATTGTCAGATCAGCTGTCACAGCACCTGATTCATTGTTATCAACCATCAGATGTGCGATCCGCACACGAGTGTCCACCATGACCATTCACAGACGGCTCATAGAGCGAAATCTACGCTCACACCGACCGTTACGCCACCTGCCACTTCCGCCTGCATACTGTTGAACCGGATTATAGTGGTGCTTGGCTCAATCTGGTTGGAATGATGCTGACTGGGCATGTGTAGTGTTTAGCGATGAATCCCGCTTCCAACTGTGTCCTGATGATCATCGAAGACATGTCTGGAGACGCCCAGGGCAGCATGCTGATCGTGCTTTCACTATTGCATGCCACTCAGGCCCTCAACCAGGAGTTATGGTATGAGGTGCCATTTCCCTTGATAGCTGGAGCTTTTTGGTCATCATTAGAAGCACACTTACAGCACAGCAGTACATCGATGACATTCTGAGACATGTTTTGCTACCGTTCCTTTTGCAGTACCCTGCCTTTATTTTTTAGCAAGATAATGCCAGACCACATAAGGCACGTGTTGCTATGAACTGTCATACAGCTTGTCAAACACTTCCTTAACCAGCCAGATCTCTCTCCAATTGAGCATGTCTGGGATATGATGGGAAGGCAACTGCATCTACCAGGGAATGTTGATGACCTAGCCCAACAATTGGAGAAAATTTGGCAAGAAATACTGCAGGAGACCATCAGGAAACTTTATCACTCTATGCTATGTCATGTGGCAACTTGCATCCAGGCTAGAGGTGGGTCAATCCCTTATTGACCTTGTTACTTTGTAACTATGCAACCCTGAAATAAATAATTCAATTTTTCTGACATTTTAATCATTTTCTATTCTGTACATGATTTTCCTGTCTGTAATTTTTTGCCTCCACTGGACATCTTGTTGGTGCATAGTTTTTTTTTTTTTTTTTTGTTATAGAGTGTAATATATGTTACATGAGAATCAATATAAAACACAAGAATTAGTATTTCATGCCCATGTTACCCGAGAGGCAAAGGTGCAGATTTTTGTGTTAACCCTGATTTATTTAAAATGCCGTGTAGCAAAGAGGACAATCTGAGCACAAAGTGAGAAAATTTTTATTTTATAAGGGTATAGGTAAATTTGAAAGAGAAATAGCTGTGTTAATGAAGCATTCTAAAACTCCCATTCACAATGCTATAAAAAGAACAGAATGATTCAAACAAAATAAAACACTGTGTAAGAAAAAGCATTCTTAACAGCACAAGGTGATCAACAAATTTTTTGACAATCAACTAAAAATGGGTCTTTAAGCATTTAAAATTTCAGAATGTTTCAGCAACAAAATTTCATTTCAAAGTTTGGAAGAGTCTTAAATCAAATTCTAATACAACATTCATTAAAATGAAGAAAACACCAAAAATATTGAAGCATCATTGAGAAGAAAGACTAAAATGTGCTAAAAATGTCCTGTCATAGAACAATAAGTGGAAACAAATTATAACTTCTGACGAAAGCAAATTTAATCTTGATGATCCTGATGTTTAATAATACTATTTATGTGACTTGAGAAAGAAACTGAAAGTTTAGTTTTATTAACGTCGCACTAGACGCAAAACGAGGGTTATTGGCGATGAACCTTGGTCAAGAAAGAAACTGAAAGAATATTTCTATTGGCAAATGAAAAGAAAACTAGTAAAAGATTGGGGAGCTTTCAGTCACAAATTATGCGATTTACTTCGAATTGTGGAACGAATGGACTCACCACAAAATATCATGTGATATATGATGATCTGATACCATTAGGTCATTGTTAGGTGATACTTAAATGTATATTTCAGCAGGACACTGCTTCTTGTCATACATCTAAATCCATCCAGGAATGATTTTAAAAAAGAAAAATGTTTTGTCATGATTAATTTGAAGTCCAAATTTGAACCCTATGGAAAACTTTTGGGGAATATTATATCACAAAATTTATGCTATTAATAAATAGTTTTCACTAGCCTCTGAATAAGTAACCATAGTAAAAGAAAGGCACAATATTTATGAAATTGAACTTAACCACATGGTCATTTCAAAGAAAATGTTTGAAGCTATAAAGAAACCTGGAGGACTGATTTCATACTAATTTTCATACCCTTTTTTTTTTTTTTTTTGGCAAGTCATCTTTGTTAGCAGTGATTTTTCCTTTGTTTCAAATATTTTTGTTAACTTAATCATTTATTACATTACTCAAACTTTTTGAAACCTTATTGTAATAAATATGCTGTAATAACATACTTCATTTGCTTTAAAGTATATTTGGAATCTTTACTTATGTTTCATAATTTTCAAAATTAAAATTGTTTTATATTTTCTTAATTGATTGCAAAATGCTATTCACAAATATTCACAATTCAAGGATTTTCAACAATTGCATATACATTTATGGTCAAATTTTATCAACCCAAAAAATTATACATTAATAACTGCATAATTAAAAAAAATATTATAATAAAATACAATTTAGAAAAGGAGGTCATAATAATGGTTACATGTGCCATCAAAATATAATTGTTATAAACTATTACATCTGCAATCTTTACAAAGTAATGTAACAGAATGAAGTAACTGTCATAGACAAAGTGCTTATTAGAATGCAAGACTGTAATCATAAAATTTATACTTATCAATCGTATATCTATAGCAAAGTGAATTATTTAACCAATGAATTTGAAACATATTAATTTGATTTAAGATATTTGAAATAAACTACTAAAAAATTCAGCATCAATTTAACTTTCCAGGTATACCCTCTGAATCAACATGAAAGGTTGTGGATATTTATAAATATGCTATCATGAAATGTGAATTTTCAAGAATTTAATTAGAGAAAATATTAGGTAATTATTTAAGAATCAATAAGTATACTTTAACCAAAAACATACTATTATATTTCTAATATCTTAAATTAATACGTTTTTAATTCATTGGTTAAATAATTCACTTTGCTATAGATATACGATTGATAAGTATAAATTTTATGATTACAGTCTTGCATTCTAATAAGCACTTTGTCTATGACAGTTACTTCATTCTGTTACATTACTTTGTAAAGATTGCAGATGTAATAATTTATAACAATTATATTTTGATGGCACATGTAACCATTATTATGACTCCTTTTTCAAAACAGTATTTTATTATAATATTTTTTCAATTAATTTTGCAGCTATTAATATATAATTTTTTGGGGGTTGATTAAATTTGACCATAAATGCATATGGTCAAATGTTACTTAAAATATAAGATTACTTTTTTATTTAAAGAAACTGAAGCAATGTACGTAGAAATCATGAAAGAATTGTTGAAATATGAAATTAAAATAATTGATATTGTGGATAACTTTACTGAACTGCTTACATTTATAACATAAAGGATTAAACACAATATGGAAGTACAAAAAAAAAAAAAAAAAAAAAATTCAGGTGAGTCTCACAACTAAACTTCATGATTCTAGTGTGCCTATACTTTTGGCAAGAAATGCTTCCTTTTATTTCTTCCATCACTTCTCCCACTTCCTCAACATCCAATTCTGCTTTTCTTTCATTTTTCTTGCATTTGCAAACAAATTTTTCTTTCTTGTTGGCCCCATAAGTAGTTTTAAAAATACAATGAAAACTAGCATGAACAGCCATGTGTATCTCTTAAATAAAAATAATGGATATGTGGAGTCTTATTAGCATCTCAAAATTCAAGCAATTACTGAAAGTAGGTCAAACGTAAATAGGTTAAACAGTAAAGTGCAGTTATCCATAGTGCCATCTGGAATTGATATTAAACCAAATTTAACTCAAGTGTATCTTTCACATACTGAAAGATTAAAAAATTCAAGTATTGTTTTCTAATCGTTATTTGTGATTTAAGAGTGTAATCTGTTTTTTCTAACTTTTAAAAACTATATTCATTTCAACATGAACAACAAAACTTTTAATGGAAAAAAAAAACATTAGAAAAATTAAATCTTTATAAATGCATTAACAGATTCATGAACAGTTTGTTGCATGATTTTCAATAACAAATATGTTGATAATGATTTTGAGTGAAGAATTCCCCATACAGAAAATCAATATTTTAAAGGTAATTTTTCCTAATGATAGAAAATGTTTATTTCTTTACTAAAAATATTTCACTTACCAATCAAAGCACCCAAATTAAAAGGTGTGAGTTTATCCACTAAAATTGAGTTGGTTGGCCTGTTACCAAGGAAAATCTATACAAATATGGATGGAAAACAAATTAGTTTTAATATTCATATTTCAAATATGCTTCTGAAAAGTGCAATATCTGAAAATTACCTTATGAGGCAATAATTTTGTAATTTCTTCTGTACTCAAATTGGATCTCTTTAATTCTGTTTCAGCTTCACCTGCAGTTTTACCCTTCATTAAAGCTTCTGTTTGGGCAAGGAAGTTGGCAAGTAAAATCTGCACAAAAATATTACATTAAATATATTAAATAATTTTATGATTATTTTGGTATGGTACATTAAAGTCAAAATAAAGTATCATAATCAACATTTAGCAACTTAAAATTTTCTTTACAATGCAGTTATACAAATTTAAACTATATGTTATTATTTGAGAATTAGATGTAATGTTAAGTATGCAGAACCTATTTAAAATGTTTATCTTTATAGATAAGGTGACATTCAATAAAATAACATTATTAAATGCAAAGTTAATTATACATGTACAAAAACAATTTTGAATGAAAAAAAATCTCAATTACTTCTAGGTACAGTTTTTAAAAGAAAGTATCAAACAGCATATTTATAAAAGCAAATACTTTTCAAAATGACAGATATTTTTTGTTAGAAAAAATAAGTTTCACAAAAGTTTACTAAAATTGAAAAATTCTACAAACAAACACAAACAATAATTTACCTCATGATGGAGTGAATTTCTGATTGGATTTTGTGATTTAATTGGTGCAATGAAATCACATGGAATAAGCCTGGTTCCTAAATTGATAAAATTAAATATTAACTACACAAAATATGATTATAAAGTTATTTTTATAGAACTCTTAAATAAAAAAGTACTTCCTCATTATCTTACCAAAGTTTCCAACATTGAGTAGTCCTGGTATATTTCTAGAATATTTACACTTTATATTTAACATGCATTTTATTGTTCACTGTTTGATTTTTCTTGTGTATATTAATAAACTGTAATGCTACTGTTTATCAATTGATAAAAAGAAAGCATTGGATTCAAAGTTTTGACAAACAATGAAGAATGTGAAAACTTTTATTCCATTAAATTATATTTCTAATAGTTAAATTTTGAGGCAATCTCAAAAACTATATGCAAAGTACTGGAATGAAAGTTGGGAAATAGTTTGGGGACCAGTTGTAAAAATGTAAATATTGGTCAAGAAGATATTTCACATAAAATGTCTTGTTTACAAAAAAAATTTTAATGCATAAATAGAACATATATGAATCATATAGATAAATAAATGTTTTTAACCACTTCACAAAGTTTGTCAATGAGAAGATCACGTTTTATGTGAATACTCTCTCTCTCTATATATATATACACATACAATAATACAAGAAATAATACTTTTCTCAGTAAAATGTATTTCATTCATTGCTGTAGTTATATTTATGTTAGTGTTCACTTACACACAAAGAACTTTGTTTTGAAAAAGAATCTATTCAAATTTTTTTATTATAAGTTAAAACGAGTTTTAATAAACACGCATAAGATATTTTTTTTTGTAATTATTCAAGTTGATTTAATACAACAAGAAGCTTCTTTAAAAATTGTAAAAAAGAAAAATCCTCCTTTTTATTAGAAAATTCAAGATAAAAAAAATTAAAACTAAATAAGAATATAGTAATAAATATAAACATTTCTAAGCAAGTATTTTGTTTTTTATTTGGTAGAACACATACTTATATGGAAAAATTCCAATACTTTCATCAGAAATTTATCTAATATTTAAAGGATGAATGTTAGAAATATCTGATGACCAACTCATAATTTTAAGCTATATTCTCACAAACTGTCCTTGGAAGAAATTGTTATAAGAACTCAATCCCCATTCAATACACATTCAGAAGTCTGTTTTAAGCAATGATGTTATTGACTTCACTAATTTGTAGGTTTTTGAAATCTAAACATTGCCAAGAAATAATACAATATCAACTACTTATAAAATGAGAAAGTATATAATTAAGATAGTTTTCAACAGAGTTGCAATGTCATTGAGTAAATTCATTTTTGTTCCATGTTATGAAATGATAAATCAAAGGCAGCCTGTAACATTTTCTACAATGCACATCAAAAGATAAAAAAAAAAATACAGGGTAGAGTATGTTCACAAAATAAAAAGGCAAGAAACACTATGTATTTCTGTAGCATATGTGATATAGATCTTTGCATAGCATACTTGGTTTGAGAAGTGGCCCACTCACATGAAATGATCAATACAGTGGTGTGTTTAAACTGGAGAACATTAAATAAAAAAAAAGTATTTGAACAAATTTAGTGAAGAGGTGTAATGTATACATGGAACAAAGCTGCACCCCATTACCAATTCTCTATTTTGCAGAATAATGCAGGGATAAGTCCATTCAATCACATAATTTAGACATTAAGCCTATATTATTTGATTTCTTCACACAGGGCCTTACATTATTTTCATCCATAAAAATTTAGGTATATTTTCAGAATAAAGAAAATTTTAATGCTTTTCAGTTGGTTTCTAATTTATTGTTCAATCATAAGTAAAGTAAAAGATATTTGTATTATTGCTAAAGCCTGTTATTGTAAACATTTGTGGCTATTTAAAGTTTAGCCACCAAGAAGTGCAGTTGATTGAAAAGTTCATACATTAAGGATTAACAAAAAGCAAGATGCAAAAATAAATAAAAAAAAAAAAAAAAAAAAAAAAAAAAAAAAA
>BMAW01030190.1:191210-219752 GCA_019974015.1 Nephila pilipes | reverse complement strand
AAAAAAAAAAAAAAAAAAAAAAAAAAAAAAAAAAAAAAAAAAATAGACATCAAAAAATTAAATTTGTTTACCAAAATTTTGTTAATAAATTAATTCCTTATAATAATATATCCCTTACACATAGATTTAAGCACAAATAAGTAAGAATATTGCTGCAAATACAGAAAACTTCAAAAAATTGCAACATGTATTGCATTAAAAAATTATTCATAATTTGAATGAATGAATAGATTAAAAGAAAAAATGGTTTATAATATGTTAATTCTGTTTGAAATTTTTCAGATTAATGATTTAAATTTTACAATCAAGCCTCAGAAATGACAATGAATTTCAGAGAGATAATTTTTAATTCATAATTCTTGTTCATTCACAAAATAACAATTTCAATAATAAAATAACAATGGGGAATAAAATTTTTTTCTTCATCTGCATATTTGCTTCATATAATAAAAAATATGTACATAGAAAAGGGAGTCATAAAATTTTTTAATTCTTTTGTCAATAATATACCTTGATGTATAAGTTGGTAAAATGCATGTTGTCCATTTGTCCCAGGTTCACCCCAGACAATAGGACCTGTTGTATAGTTTACTTGCTTGCCGCTACGTGTCACATATTTCCCATTTGATTCCATATCCCCTTGTTGGAAATAAGCAGCAAATCTATGCATATACTACAAAATTAAAATTAAGATCAGTTTCACATGCTAAAATTTTTTCTCGCATTATGTTAAAAAATTAGAAATATTAATGTAAAAGCAATGCAAATTAAAGATATGTTTCAGATAACAGAAAAAGAAAATATTTAATACTGAAGAAAAAATTACATGCCAGAAATAATTTAAGGAAAAACTACATAAATAGACATAATATAAATGGGTATATATATTATATATATGTGTGCATATGTATATATTATATATTGTTATTTTATTCCATGAAAAATAAATATTTGCTCAAAGTAAATTTATTTAAATTATTCTTGTAATGCAACATTCTGTTATTCACATTTTCTCAAACAAATCATTACATGTGATTGTAAGTAAATTAATATAAAGAGTTTGTGTGCATGAACACCTAAAATACATATTACAATTTTATATAAGCATTAATTATTTTTATGTAATTTTCTTTAGTACATATACAAGGCTTATTAAACAATATATTAATATTAGTAACACTCTGATAATTTCCCAGTAGTTACACTTGGATACTCTTTTCTAATTGCATGAGTAGCCTTTTGTCACAGGTCATACTCCAATTACTTAATGACTCATTCAGATCAAAACTTATCAAACTACAAGAATTTAGAATTTATTTTTTAAGTCTTGAATAGCAGAAATTGATTTTTTTAAAAAAAAAAAAAAAATAAGTTAAACCTCTTACAATTTTTTTTTACAAAGTTACACGGTATGTTAAGATTTTTGGAAATAACTTCTTTGTTTCTTTGCTTCTTTGCTTAAAGTAAATATAAAGTATCTTTCTGAAAAAATCTTATTATTTTTAAGAAAATAATTTAAATAAAAGTTTCAGTTATTGTCTCTTTCAAAGACAAAAATTCTATTTGTTATAATTTTAGTTAAAATATAAAAAAAGATTTATAAATCAACTTTCTCTAAATTTTCCAAAACCTTTTACTAATAAGATTAAGTGAAATGTAATCAAATATAAATTATGTAAAAATATAAGTTTTTTATAAATAAATATTTTCTTTTTATTAGATTTAAAGAATAAATTTTATTTAGAATTTTTATTACAAATATCTAAATTATGATTAAAACCACTTGTCTTGTTTTTTCTTTGTTAAACAGTATTCAAAGAAAAGAACACTGATTAACCACTTTCAGAACTTCAAGATATTTCAAGGATATGCTTATTTTAATTCTCTTAAATACTTAAATCAAATGATGAGACATTTCTTACAACCTGACTTTAAAATTATTTTCTAATCTCTTTCTGTGTGTTTATATATATATATTACTTTTATAGTAACATATTTGTCAGAATAAATTTTCAAAATCATAATGAATAATAATAAGACTTTAGAGCTTAAAATTTTCATCTGAATGAATAACCTATAGAATGTAATTTCATCTAAATAGAAAGGTTGTTTTCATTTCATATAATACTAGACATAAGCCAATATAGTTTCAAAATATTTTAATACAGCAGATGAAAAAAAAAAAATTTAATCTTTAAAATGTTATGATCCTACATAACTTACTTGATCATATGGAAGTAAGCAGTGACTTTCAGAACCATAGAAATTTCCATACCATACTCCAAGCAAAGCTAAAATTACAGGAACCTAAATAAACAAAATAATTAATGTCTCTAAATTACACAAAAAGATTGAGTAGAACAGAAGAATCTACTATTGTAATTTATTTACATTCTTTTCTAATGGAGTGGTCTGAAAGTGTTGATCCATATAATGAGCTCCACACAAAAGTTCTTCAAAAATGTCCATTCCTAAATAAAAATGTCTAGATATAAATATTTTTTTTTTGTAGTTTGTTGAACTTGATAGAGAATTATAACAAAAGTTTACCTAAGTAAAGAGCAATACTAAGACCAATGGCAGACCATAAGGAGTAACGCCCTCCAACCCACTAAAAAAAAGTAATTTTATCTAGAAACAAATTTAAATATGAAACATGGCAAAAATTAACAAGGAATGCAAGAATTTCAAATGAAAGCTATTGAATTTTAACACATAAATTATTACTCACATCCCAAAAACCAAACATATTTTTTTCATCAATTCCAAATTCCCTCACTTTGGCCTATTAAAGGAAAAAAAAATACATTAAATTAAGAAGTACAGAAGAAACAATTAAATAAAATAATAGATGTAAACAAAACCTACATTATTAGTAGAAAGAGCCACAAAATGCTTTGCAACAGTTGATGCCTAAAGGGAAAAAAAATTATTGTAGTTCAATAAATAGATTAATTTTATTTATTTTTATACCTAATAACATGGATCAAGAAATTCATATTAAATTATTGAAATTCTATATTCACTGATAAATTAACAATAATTAAACTTTTTAACAAGCTATTTCTTAAGAATTTAAAGACATTTTTAAATACTCAAGTGGATTTTAAGTTATCTTATTTGAATAAAAAGAATGCATTAAATTAATCAAATTTAATCTAATTTGTTTTAAAATTAATTAGTTTCATTACACAATGCTTATTTGACTATAAAAAAGAAACCAACGATCTTTGTAATTCTAATATATGAAATAACTCAGTCCATCCATACAGGATGCAAATATTTTTATTACTATGACTCACATTGAATATAAACACTGTATGAAATAATATATATATAAACATTCAATATTCATTTCATACTAAATAAATATTTATCTTATATGTCTAATAATCCATTGATTTAATTAAATACAATATTGTAATCATTACATTTATTAGAAAGAAAACTTACATCTTTAGCAAAGCTTAGAAACCATTCCTTGGCAGATTCTGCATTTGTTATAGTTTCCTGAGTTGTGAAAGTCTATGCAATAAACATATAATTATTAAAAATGATTTGTTTCATTAAAAAAATCCATAACAAAAGAATTGATACATTTAATCATTTAATGATTAATTTTGTTTTCCATTTAATGTACTTTTCAATATTTCAGAAAATTATTTGAATTGTGAAATTTTATTGCTAACACAAATACTTTTTCCTTGAATATTTTTATAAGATGTGTTTTTTAAAAAATATTTTTGACACACTTTAATGAGATGTTATCAGATTTTAAATGAGCAGAAAAGTTCAATTATTAATAATTTTAAAATTATTGATAAAAATAAAAAATAATTTACCAGAAATGCTTATACATTTTTTTTAAATTATAAAAGTAATAAAAGTAAAGAATTTAAAGAATAATGAATAAAGTTAATATTGGAACAATCTTAATTGTTCAACATGCATAATAATGAGCTAAAGCTACAAAACATGCAACCTTAAAAATAGTATACCAGTGAATGGAAAACTTATAAAATTGGTTTTTGTCAAGCATTAATACAATATTTTTCAACCAAATCATGCATTAGTATTTTGTGTATGTTACAAATGATTTAATTAAGAAACAAGTACATTTCTTTGGCAAATAAAATTAAGAATTCTTACATTTTAAAGATTAATACCTTTGATGCAATGATAAATAAAGTAGTCTCAGCTTTTAGCGATTTTAAAGTTTCAGTCAAATGTGTTCCATCTATATTTGATACAAAGTGTACATTTGGACCATTCTTGTGGTATGCTTTTAAAGCTTCTGTTACCATTAAGGGACCCTAGAAAATGAAAAATAAATTGAAATTTTTAATGAATGAAAATGCTTTTTTTAAATAAAAATATCAAAACATTGAACAAATGCCATTATAAGATGTTATTGAAAGACTCGTATCACTGAGCACATTTTACTTTAATATAATGACCTATATCTTCCTTAAATAAGAAAAAGATGGACTTGATTATTAATTACTTTAAAATATTCTTTGTAAAAAATTCTGATTATAATTTAAAGCAAAGTAATAAAAAGTTTATGCAAAGCATGGACCAGTTTATCTTGAATTATGTGTAAGATGGGTTTGGTATGGATCTCTAGAGTTTATTTGTTTACTGAACATTTTCTGGCTGCCTGTTTCTGTTGACAACAGAAGAAGGCTTGAGAAATTCTGCTCTTTTAGATGAACTTTAAACCATAGCTCGTATTCATTTTTTAAAAAAATTATTTTTAAATCTGTTCTTTAAATTCATTTAAAACCTCAGATGTATTCAAAAGAATTTAATATTACATTATTACTATACAAATGCACATTTGATAAATTAACACATTTGAATAAGTTAATTAAATTGAATTGATCTGATAAAAGTATACATGAAATATTAAATAGCTATATTCCTATTCTAATTTTGCTTGCTTTCAACTTTCCTAATTCACAACAGTAAAAAATGAAATAAAAACAAAAATTTAATTTAGAATTCTTTGAAATTTATTCTTACATTTAATCATATTCAAATTGGAGTAAATGTCAAGTGTATATATATATATATAACACATCGATCAATAACTCCCGAGACTAACCCAGAGATGGCGCTCGTAGTAAACCAGTAACCAGGTCTTTCTAGAGTACTAACCTTTGCTTGAAACGTGTCAAAATTTTAAGTCGATCGGACCAGGAAAAAGGTTTTTTCCAAGTGGGTGTCGTGATTGCTTTCGATGGAACAAAAACAGCAACGAGTCGATGATTCAGAAAGCTGTTTATCGCTATTTACTCGCAATAAAAAAGATTTCTTGCGGGGGAAAAAAAGGGAAAAAAATTTGGGGGGGGGGAAAGATTTGGAAAAGCGTTGGAACGATTGTATCACCCTAAAAGGTGATTAACAAAAGGTGTTATGTTGATGAATAAAAAAAAATTTTGCAAAAAAAATGTTTTCAATGTTAGACTCGGGAGTTATTGATCGATGTGTTATATATATATATATATATATATATATATATGAATTTGCTGTTCAAAACATTTTCAAGTAATTAGTCTTATATTATAAGCCCTAAAACATGTGTAACCAATCAAAAATACTTATGCATTACACACATAATGCAAAGGCTCTAATGTTCTAATTCAAGAGTATTTTATAAAATTGATTCAGAATTGTAAAAATAATATATATGAGACTGAAAATTCAAAATGCAAGTAAATAGCAAAAAAATTGTTTTGATTCTGTTAGGATGCAGAAATCAATTGAGAAATGGACTTAACTTTTTAAATTAATTTTTTAACATCCCCATGAGGACTTACTAGTCCCGACAAATTTAAAATGCACCAGCCTCACTACTTAACAAGCCTTTAAAGGAAACAAGATTTGAAAGATTTGTAGTTAAAGTATTTAATCCTTTTTAATATGGTTTTCTAACCTTAATTAATAAGATTGTAATGACTCAGGATTATATTTTATACTTGATTGCTTCACCATTAATCAATATTTAAATAGTCACTAACTAATAGTCAAATGAATGGAAAGTCAGACATTGGGGCAATCAAGAAAAAAAAAATTATTCAGAATGATGAATATTCAAAATCTAAACAATTTTATCTGTGGATAAACATGCATCCCAAATCTAAAGATTAATTTTGTAAGCATTTATTTTAAGTTGTCAACTAATCAGGTCTGTATAAGTAGTAATACTTGCAAAGAGGGTCTAACTCATTAGCAATATATTCAGATCCTCACTAACTTTGAATCTTATATCTGTACTCTTATTTGTGACTCTATATCAGTTCGCACATCAACTATTTTTATAATAAATAATTAAAATATTTTCCAAAATTACCAGAGGAAAATGCCTTAGTAAAGCAATAAACAAAATTGTGTCCTTTACTGAAACAATGTAATCTTTCCTCCTTCTTTTACAATAACAATCTTACATCATAAAGAAAACTTTGAAAGCCAAAATATGCATACCAGTGTTACCGTTTATATCCAAACAAATAAAAAAATAAATCCTACCAGATCAGATCCACCAATTCCAATATTGACAACATCAGTGATTGATTTCCCAGTATATCCTTTCCAATCACCACTTCGTACTTGCATACAAAATTCTGTCATATGTTTCAAAACATCATTCACATCAGGCATTACCTGAAACATTTATATATATTAATCACTTAACATTTCTCTTCTAATGTTTATATACATATATACACACCCACATATGCAATTCAAAATTCAACATACAATAAAACATTTAAGTAACTTTCTTATATTAGCAAAAAGTTAAATTTAAAAATTATATTACTCACACAATTTATTAATAACAAAAAAAAAAAAAAAATAAAATTAACATTAATAAATTTTTTAATCAGTATTTTTTTTTACAACATTATATCTAATATTTATAATGAAAATTTCCTAATTATGATAATAAAACTTAGAAAACTTCTCCAGATATAGTAATATTTTAAAGGAATATAATATTATCCCATTAAAGTTAATGAGCCATACATTAAAAAAAAAATGAAGAATTTGTACTAAAAATTGTAGTTTTATTTATATGCAAGTTTTTATATTTAAATTAAAGAATAAACACCCAAAAACTAAAAAGTAACAAATATTCTATTCTTAAAATTTAATTTTTTTACTAGAACAAAATTGAATATATTTAAAAAAAAAATTTATATTAGAAAGAAGAATATGATTAACACAAACAAAGAAAATAAAAATATTTAAGCCAGATAAATGTAAGCTTCAAAATATAAGGCATGATAAATTAAAATCTTTAGAAAAAAGGAAAATATATTATTTAAAAAAAGCATACGTAGTGAAATAAAAAGAAAAACACAATTCTTACAGACAAAATATCATTTATCTATTATCTTGGAGACAAAGAGCACATTTAAGAATTTTTTCAGCTAAATACAAAATTCTAAAGAACACTATATTTAATCATATTATAGTTAATTATAATATATATAAACAATAATATATAAACAATAATATATAAACAATAAACTCTCTGCAAACAATACTTAAACAATGTGTATCACTTATAAGTAAATAACTCTCATAATATGGAAAAAATAGTACTAATAGTAAAAATCGTAATTCTAGAATTTCAATACATCATGTTAGATTGCAAAAATGTGCATGTAAATAATCACACGAACAGATTTGACATAATGAATAAATTTCCCTAAATAATATCAGTCATTAATTTAAAAAAAGATGGGTAAAATTTTTACAGTATATTAAATTCTTTAAAATTAGTAATCAAATACAGAATCATGTAAAATCTTACTAAAAATGCTTCTTTATTACATTTTTACTTAATCCATCTAAACAATTATAAAAGAAATAATTTGAATGGTTCAAAAATTTAAAAAAGAATTAAAAAAAATTTTAAAATTAAAAAAAAAAGTTAATTAAATATAAAATATGGGGGACATGAAAACAAAATGCATTTAAAGAACAGATTTAATATTAAAATGAATGGTTAAAAGTGAAATATCAGGTGCCCCTTGGTGACTTTCAGGGAAAAACCTAAATTTAGAAAAGTGTAATAAAACAGGATAATCAAGGGTTACCATAACTTAAATCCCTACACTTAAATTATTATCACACCTAAAAGTTGCCAATTGCCATGGGTCATTCAATACTGTCTATCGATCTCAAGAATAGCTCTCTCCAATGTCAATATCAATGTCAACTTCTAATGAACTTCCTGAATCATTCGAATCAAAATTGGGCATAATAAAAAGAAACTATATATGAAAGTAACAATACGATGGTGGACCAGAAAGTACCTGTTTTTGGTATGTATGAACTAATGTGTAATGCTTGGTGGGAGCTAACTTTGTGATAGACAGACAGTACTTCACTTGAACCAAATTTTTTTCTCAAGTTTTTCTCTAAATACAAATGTTATGTGTTAAACAAAAGAAATGTGAAGAGGAAAAACAATACTTTGCATTGAAAAATGCAAATATTTAAAGATAGCAAAACTAAAATTAATCACTTTAATGTTCATTGATCATGCTACAAACAGTAATTTATCAATTTTACTAAATTCGAGTTTTCTCCAAAAGTATGAATGTGTACATTCTTTTTAAATCAAAATTCCAAAAGCTTTCACATTATAGAATATAAATTCATATTCAAACACTTCATACTATTTACCAATATCACTGATGTTAAAAAAATTGAGGAAGCAAGCTAGAGGAAATAAAGAACAAATGAGGAAGTTTTGTAACTCAGCATTAGATTAGCAGGTCAAAAGCTCTCTTCCAAGAAAACTGCAAACAAAGTAATTTCATCAAAATGTCTGACAATTTGACATATGTATTGCATTTTAGATTTATTTTTAATAAATTGTATTTCTTTTTTTATTTAAATGGCAGAATGTTACAATTTTCAGTTTGTTCGCTCGTAAATACTCATGTAAAGAAACTTAAGAAATTTTAATATTTGTTTTAATAATTTTTTTCAATACAATTAGTCAGTTCAATAGACACCATATTTATAAAGTTAAAAAGGGAATCTGAACACTCAAATATAAGAAACACTAATATAGATTTCTCAACAAATTGATCATTAAATAAATAGTCAATTTTTTAAAAAAACAAAGGGAATTCACGTTACTTACATCCTTTCCGTCAACCATTATAGGTGTATTGCTACGATTGCGAAGAGCTACATGTAATACAGCCCGATTTTCGGTGAAATTAATCTTTTCTCCACTAAACATTGCATCTCTTGCTTTCTCGACATTTCTCTCCTTAGCCTTAAAAAAATTATTTTGCGATAAATATTATAAATGCGAATTCAGATTTTTCAAGTTGAAAATTAGCACATGTAAAAAGAATATTTAAACTATGCGAAACAAGAGAAAAGAATACTAACCAAAGCAAAAAGTAATTTGAGAATTTTATCATCAATGAGATTTTTCGAAAAATCAATTAGAATTTCGCCTTGAATAGGTGTCTCTAAAACGATACTAAAAGAGAAATTTCAAATAAAATACTGTAAGAAAGGCACAAGACTTCAGGAATTATTTAGATAAAATATTAATACCTGAAATTCTTAAATCTGTCCGGATCATTTTCAAAGATATGTTTCAAAACAAGTTTTTCTTTATTAGCATCAAAATATTTTTGGATTTCTTTGTAAGCTTTTGCTTCACTCAACAAATTTGTAGCGGCAGCGTCAACCATGCTGAATGCTCTTTAAGAAGTCCTTTCCTATCAGAGAAGTGAAAATGACAGGTTTGGCAGGAAAAAGTCATTCAAATGACCTACCTTTTTCTCCGGAACCGGATGCAGACAGACGAAATCGAAAGTACAAGGTCAATTCGTTTCTTTTCCTCAAATTCAGTTCTCCAAAGAAAACGTAGTTGATATTTTCAAAATTTATATTAAATTATATTTCAACATTTGAAAGGGTGACTAATAGCTGCCAATTTTAACATAGAAAAATATATAAAGTCATTTTGAAACATACTTACAGTATTTCATCTTGGGTATTAAGCTAAAACAAAATGGCAACATATTGCTATCCATTGAAAATAAAAGCTGATCTGTCAGTCACATTGTATTGCAGCTAATACTGATGCATGAGTAATTGATTTCCTCGTATGTGAGTGTACATTGTTAAGAATTATAAATGTTAATTTCTTTTTCTATCTCTCATTTTAAATTGTTTGTGTTTTTGGAAAACCGGTTTTAAATTTTTCAGAATATACATTGTTTGTGATTTTTTTTAAATTGCAATATGTATATGAGAAACGTATGATAAATTTATTATGTATTGCATAATTCCATGTAATAATGAATCCTAGCCATATTATATTTTTTTCATTCTTTCACTGTAATTATTGTTACAAATATTTCATGTGTTCATTGAATATGTTTTTCAATTGTATTTTCTTGTTTCATTATTTGGATATAACATGTATGTGAATATATGTTGCATATTTAAAAAACTTTGTTTTTGTTTTGAGTTATACTTTGTGAGAATTACTAATATCATAAATTTATAAAATTGCTATTGAAAACTAATTATGCTAATTCCTGATCAGATTCTTGAGTTCCATATGTTTAGTAAGTTTAAAAGAAATCGGAAATTAAAGGATATAATTATCCTTCGGACACTTTACTGTGTGAGTTATTTTCTTCGTAGGAAGTATAACTTAATCATTTCAACGAAATTCATTAAATACTTGCATGCAAAATTAAATTTTTTGTTAATCAATTTCATTTTTCTTGAGCTTTTTAAACAAAAGAACATGTGATGTTGCCTAATGAAGTAATAATTCATTTCTGATTTTCTTGTAATGAAACAAAACCAGAGTACTTCAAATACCTGATTAAAGAAATTAAAGAGTCCTTTATGATTGTGTTTGAATCTAAATTCTTACAGATTGATTAATAAGTTCTCTAATATTTGTACAAATTTTGTTCAAATGGAAAATAAGATTGGAGAGCAGCAATCAGTGTGTGCAATCCTATATTCTTGGAATTTACTATTAAAAATTTAAATGTAACTGTTGAAAATTTGAAACTTGTGTACTATTTTTGTCAAATAATTTATGAATATTTTCAAGCAGTAATTTGATTTTAAATGTGTCAATGTTATGCTTGGTTTTGACTGGTGTTAATCTTGCTTATAAAATACTTTTTTAAGCTAAACAATATTTTTCATACAAATTTAATAACTAGCCAAAAATTATCTGTATGGCAGTTCTATTTATTGCAAAACGCATTATACTTCTTGACAGTTCTTTTCAGCAAAAGCTTACCACATGTTTCTTATTTGAAATCAATGCTTTTAACTGATAGAGAAACAAATGGATATAAAAATGTAGAGAAATAGAAATTCACTTGAATGCTAAGTTTATCTTTTGTATTTATCTAAGAAAAGAAGAAAAATACAAAGATTTCATACACCTAGGAAATAAAATAGCCTTTTATATCTTTTTTATTTTTGTTGAAAAATTTTTGGGGATATTTTTAAGAATTGCTGTATGTTAATAATGACAATCAGGACTTTAAAACATTGACATTAGACTTGTATCTTTATTTAAAATAATAGAATTCTGTAATATGGTACATTTATAATAATTTTTATTAGTACAAAAATTTGGTTTCTCTTAAAATTCATGTAAAATTTCAAAAATCTTGTGATTCCACTTAAATGCAGTTGAAATTACAATATATTTTCAGGATAGAGTTTAAGACTCCTTAAGATACATATTGTGGCATGGTTTTTTTTAAAATTAAATTTCGGATTTTATTTTGAATTATGTGCTTTTTTCTTCCCAGATATTATATGCAATTGAAAAGAAAAGATGGCTTACAATACTTTTCCAGCTAGTGACCAGTACTTATGGGATGTATTCATAAGGTACTTAAATTGGAATTTTTAACCAATTTAATATTTTAATATTCTAAAAAACACTTTTTATCAAATTATAATGTTTTTTTTTTTTTTTCAAATTGTTCTCAGTGTAGCATAAATATTTATCCTGTTTCTTTCAACATGATTGTGCGAGTTAATGTTTTCTTGACTACCATTGAATGAATTCTTTGATGACAATCCATAAATATTTTTATATTTTATTATCTAAATGTTTGAAGGACAATTCTTTTTACAACGTTTTTCTGAATTTCACTTGGTGAGTGTGTGTGTGTCATCAAATTTTCGATCGTTAATTTAACCAACTTCCCATCAAGCTAGAGCTTTGAAATTTTGGGAATCATTCGTACTCACCTAACAATGCAATATTTAGACGTTTGCGACTAGTTTTAATTAATATTTCAATAGTTTTAATAAATCAAAATATTCTTTCCTCTCGGCACTTTTAGGATTGAGGAAAAAATTTCTTTCCCCCTCTGGGAGCACTGGGCACTCCCCACACCGCATGAGGTATCGTAAACCTTTTGTACTCACAAAGGGGAGATACTATCTCCGAGATAGTAAGGGTTGCTGACTTTTAGTCTGTAATCATTCACAAAAAAGAAAGTTTCCAATATTTGGCGCCGTGTCTTATCACAATAATTTTTTCTGAATTCTGGTTCCCATTCTTTTTTTAATAAGACTTACAAACTTTCAAATGCATGTTTTGATTTTATGAGTATTATGAATTTTTTAATACTCTCACAAATGTCTCTTTTTAAGTAAATTTTAAAGTTAAAAATAACTAACAGTTTTAACTAATATTTCAATAATTTTCTCTAATAAACTTTGCCACCATATAAAAACGTTGGTTTTTATATCGAATTATTGTTATTGTGCTATGGAAGAAATGATTAAATTGTATTTTAAAACACATCTGTTTTATTTTGGAAAGTATAATTTTTTTGTAATCAGTAATACATATGTGTTGCATATAATTTAAATTTTTCAATACATCGTTAATTTGGATGTTCCATAACAATTTTTAGTGATATATCTAAATATAAATCAACAATTTTGTGCAGTAAACGTAAATATTAGTAGAGATTTTAAGATGTTTTATATTTGAAACGATCTGCAAAAATTTTCTTATTAAATATGAATAGTTTCATTTCTAATTTAGTATGCATATTTATTAGTTATATGTAAAATTTTTGCTTAGTATACTGTTATCAATTTTGTTGTGAGAGCAGTTTATTACTAACAAGTTCTTATTGTATTTATAGAGTAGATCGAGATAGAAGTGGCTCCATTACTGCCAATGAATTGCAAGCTGCTCTTTCAAATGGTAACATTCTGATATTTTATTCATTTCATTTTGTAAAATCTACTGTTGTATGTTTGTAGTGTGAGAAATAATTGATCAAACAAATTTAATTTTATGTAATTATGTTCCTAAAATTACTGCAAGGAAGGTTTTGTTTTATTTTTCTAGCTTATTGTGAGTTATTACATATTTCATTTCTTCATTTGTAGGTTCATGGGAACCATTCAATCCAGAGACTGTTAGGATGATGATAGGTAAGTTTATTTTTTTATTTTTTAAATTTAAATCATTCTCAAATATGCAGGGTAATCTCTACATAGTCTATTCATTTAAGGCTAGAAAAGTTAATGCTTTGAAAATTTCTAAAATTGTCTGCTTATTAATTAATATTTCAATGTTTTATTTTTAGAAATTTTGCTTGTTCTTAATAGTGCTCATTAATTTTTGTGTGAAAATATCTTGTGCACATTTTGCATCCATTCTGAATATGACTTTGTTAATCTACTAAAGAGAGAAGTATATAAAAGAGTATTATTTATTTTTGTTATTATTATGAAACTGAAAGTAATAAAGATCCATGTCCAACTTGTTGCAAGGTAACATATCCAAAAAGGTAAAAATTCTTAAATGAGAGGCCTACCTTTAAATAATTTTCAATGAGCTATAAATTAGTCTTTTAGGAGAGAATAATTTAGGCATATGACATAGCAAAGCTTATTGTATAAATTTAGTCCTCATAGGAAGCCTGCAGTTTCCAACCAAAGGCAGAGTAACAGTGCTGAAAGATATAAGTGTTTATGAAGTTCATTGGTCATCGTTTCAGTGCTGTTAATTAAAATTAAGACTGTTGATCAAGTTTTTCCCAACAGGAAGGACAGAACAAGTCTTTGAAAAGATTTATACAAATTTTTAATGGATTGTGCATAAATGCACTAAAAATCGACATTTTGAACAATAATAGAAAGTGAAAATTATGCCAAACATATAAATAGAAATGAAAATATTGAATATGTAAAACAGAAAAATAACACACAGAATATAAACAATAATATGGAACACTAAAGAGCTTGAAAAGTTTACTTCTTAACTGGAAAAAAAATAGTTGTTCTGAAAATGTTAATTAACTTTTTACATGACAAGTTATAATGCAAGAATCCTTTTTTGTTGCACAAACTATTAATTGATAAAAAAAAAATTGAATAACAACTCAGATATAAGAATTATGAATGCATTTTTTTTAAAAAAAATGTTTTTCTGGATGATTTACAACACAGGCTAGACATGTGGTACATTGGCTAGAATCACTTTGTTTTTTCACATTTTCATAAGATATGATTGATTACCAATTTTTGTCAAAAGAAGTTATTAGAATAAAAATATATTAAACAGTTATTAGACTATATCACAAATAGTTACTAGAATAAAAAAAAAAAAGAAAAAAGTAGCTATTCAAATTGTTGCTAGTAGTTTGACTTCTATGATTAACCCCCTCCCCCCCCTCAATTATTCATGGTTATTTGGAAAGCAATTATTATGATGTACTCAAAACATTTTTTTGTATTCTTTTGGCACACTGCCAAAATGCTACGTCCACAATACAGAGTTGAAGAAAAAGTTAATAGCCATCTGATTGCCTCAATGATTTAGGGCAATGTGTGTGTGTGGTACCAGTACAAAATGGATTTTAGGCATCATGTAAAAGCTAACACAAATTACTTCTCATCAGAAACTAAGATGTAGAATTTCTGTTGTTGTAGTTTTGTGCAAATGTAAATGCAAAATCCGTTCAGCAGCAACAGTCATAACTCAAACATTGCAAAATAGATTCCAGTACTTGTTTTTACTGCTAAGCATTGGTCAATATAATCCAAGCAGTCTATGAAATTAATTCCTCCCATTCCCTCATTGTGCATATCATTTATAAGATGAGCTCTCTCTCATGCATATTCTCTCTTTTTTTTTTTGTTGCACAAAAAAAATCTCTTAAATTTGTTGATTTTAATGAAACGTTAATGTGTCAAATAATTCAATGCTATAGTTACTACAGTATTATTTTTCTACTGGCAAATGTAAACTTGACCAACACTTTGGTATTCAAAATTTTACCACTTTGAAGCTTGCTTGTTGGTTTGAGAAGGCACCTTTGAGTATGAAATTCCCAAATAGTTTCAGTAGCATAAAAATCCTTTTTACATAATTGAGTTAATAGTTTATGTGTTGAGAAAGAGTCATGTAAGAAAAATTTCATGTCTTTCTGGGTTTCCAGTCTGGATAAAAGCTCCCAAGACACTGAAAATTCAAGAGAACTTTCCAAACTTTTCCCACTGTAAATTCTCGTAGCATACGAATAACCACTGTTTGAACACAACATCCATATTTTTGAACCAAGTGGTATTTTTGCCTTGGATGAACATTTTGGCAGAATGATGACTGTAATAAGGTACCATTGATTCTTCTATACTTAATTAAAATGACAAATTGCTTCAAATTTTTGTCTAATTCTTCGTAAAAGGGAGAAACTTTTTCCATTTTGTTTCCTATATACAATGCTAAAGTGTTATTATCTATATTATGAAAATATTCCATTAGTTTTATAAATGTGTTTCTAAACATAACTATAGAAACAATTGGAAACAATATATTTTGTGTGCTCTAGTATAAATTTTTTTTAATACTTTATGGTATCTACTAAGCGATAATGTGCCGATAAACGATAATCTGCCTATATCATTTCTATCTATAAAGAGAATTTCACCTTTTTGTAATGCATAAAGATCTGTCATATTTGCTTAAATGATGTAGATATTCATTTGAAGTTATGTGAAATTTCACCTGGAGAAAAGGCAGCCAATTCAGGAAACATTTTCATATATTCTCAATGCTACCAATTTTTAGGATTTTTTAAACTGTATTTTCCCCACGGCGATGTTGGATATTTTTTTCTTTTGAGTTTTGTTTTAGCTCTTCATGCTTGTAGTTTCCTTTGAAGTTGAAGGTACATTAGGATTAAATGCATTTTCATATGTTTTCTTTTTTATGTTATTATAGATATTTTGATTTGACCCCAAATATCTGCTGACAGGCTCAAATATTTCCTCATGTCTTCTTCATCTGTTAAACATCTATTTTCTTCTAGAAGCAGTTGATAATATCAATACATTCTCCAATCTCATAATCATCACGTAATGTGTGAAAATAATTATGGTCCTCTTCAGATTTCGGAACAGGTTTGGAATGAGATATCTGGGGAGTATAATGTGACCTCAGTAACTAAAGAAAAGTGCAGAGGAAATGAAAAGAGTAAAATATCTCATGTGATTTTCAAGAGGGGTGTGTCTCTATGATAAACAATGGTGGAGAGTTGATAAACAATGTTGAACTATCAATAAACATTTGATCAGCTGTTTGAGGGAAAGGGAGGCAAGGACTAGAAGATGTAGAGGAATTGAAAATGAACACTCGGAAACATCCTTTATCAACATATTCCAGCTATTCTCTTATTCAAAATATTTTCAATGTTGCTATGCTTTGCAATCAAAAGAACTTCATCTTGCTAAAAAATATACCTTCAGCCTCCAATGTTCCCTTTCAGGATCATGGACATTTCTTGCCTAATAGTGAAAAGAAAAATATTTTCATTGTACCTTATGTTCTATCAACAAAAGGATTATTTTGAATTATATTTAATTATGAAAACATTTGTTGAATTTCGATTAATGAAAAATAAGTTGAAAAAATTGAAATAATGAATTTTCCTCCCTAGACAGTATTTAATTTCCAACTTAACCTCAGTGCCAAAAAGTCAATTCATATTTATCTTCCTCACAATAATTTTTACTTAGCAATGCAAACAAAAATGTATTTTTCACACTATTTTTAAGTTAATGTCTCAGAAATAAAATGTTGACATGTAAAAGTTTAAATGATACAAAATATTCTTTTTTATGGAATAAATAGTTATCTCCTCGAGTAGAAAGTAATTATGACGATAAACTGAGAAGCAATATTAGTAAGTAATCTGAAGAGCTTCTTGATGAACAATATTAAATGGCTTTCCACATTCAGAGTAAAGATGTATAAATTTTGAGCATTATTTAGCTTTGAGCAACTGAGATAATGTCTGTGGAAGAAACGTAGACTTCTCAGATCCATTCCGATAGTTTGAAGAGATTGTCTCCAAGACTTGTTTATGGTAATAGCAAAACTGAGACAAAACCTAAATTGAAGTTGTTTAATTGAAGTGGATCATTAGAAGGAATGAATATTTTTTCCAGTGATATAGTAGCTACACTAATATGGAGCATAATTTTCTTGATGGATAATCTGGTTCCATTACACATTGAAAAAGGGTCTAAATTAAATGATGGATTGTTAGTATATAGCATAAGTGGATTTGGAGCTCTTAGCCCTGCTGGGCTTTTATCTTCCAGTTGGTGTTTGACTTCACATTTCTCCAATACTCAATGCACTTAAAAGGATTATACGATATAAATTGTTAAAGTGTATTTATTTTAAAAGTTAACTGATTATTAATAAGAATGAATTGAATTAGAAGCTATTGAAAGTTTGAAAAAAGTTACTTGAAAAATAGAGACTTACTGTGAATTTCAATTTTAGTGTCTGTCAAAGGGGTGGGGGAAACCAAGTAAATCTGTGACTTCCATTCAGGAGGCCATAATTCTAGCCTTCATGGTAAAGTGAAAATTGTGGTTGGTACCTCTATATGTAGTCGACTAGGAACCAGAGAGAGTGTTCCCTTTGGTTGTTAAGATAAAATGAGACCTAGAAATTTCTACGGCTAGAAGAGGATAGAGAAATTTGTAGAACTTCTGGCTGTAGGGAGTTCAGGTGGGTTCCGTTACAGGTAACTCCAGTCGGCAGTGAGAGTTCTTAAAAAGTCTGGAGTTTTCTGGGCCTGTAAAATTAATATTTAGTAAAATTGGAGATGGATTTTCTGAATTTGATGAGTAGTTCAAAAAGTGTCGAGGAGCTTTAAAGGCTAAATTTGTTATGTGTTTTTCTATGGTCTGGAGAGAGACGGAAAAACCACCCAACTTCTGGCTGTAGGGAGAACGGAAGAGTGAGTCTGAGCTATCTGTCCTGGGATGGGACATACATAGTTAAAAATATTGTTCAGATCAAATTTTGATTTTAAATTTGTTGTGCGAAACCTTCCATGAATACATTTAGCTTTTCAGTTTTATCAATTGTCCGACTCATGCGGTGACCGGGAATGACAGAATAGTCCCACTGTAGCTCATGCATGTTGTAAGAGGAGACTAAAATGGGTACCCAGCGTCTGGGATTATAGCCGGTCACCCTGCCCCTGGGATTATATCAGGGGACCTCAGGGACTGGTCTTCTTCAGGCAAGTACAGGCATCATGACCCCAAGGCACCCTAGTGATCTTTTTCTTTTCCATGAGGTTAACTGTCTCTGGTAAACACGAATGATGCACCCCCGGGTTACCCTAGTGATCCTTCTCTATTTTCGACCCTCTTTCTTGTCGACCATTTTTTTTTGTTGTCTAGACCACAGTTGAATTGTGTTTGGTGCAACATAGCCTAAAAAATATGCTTAAAAATAAATAACTTTTAGATTATCTATTCCTTATTATTTACTAGCCGTTTTTTTGGTGCCAAAAATAAAAACTACTTTTCAGTCTTTTCACTGTTTATTTTCAACAATAAACTTAACAAAAACAATTACAATTCTGTGGCTTAGTTTCATTAAAATAAATTTGAATTACACAAGACAAATTCCGAGAAACATATATCTGCTGCAGACCTAGAGCAGCTAATCGCTTAAAAAATACCAAAAAAAGACCTAGTACAAACACACTTTAGTGAACAATACTGCATATTAGCAACTTTTAAAATGGTACGTGTAACCTTTTCTTTAAATTTTCTTATCTATTTTCATTTCCAGATACCCATTATTCAACAAAATATTGACACTAAATACACAATTCATTACAGTAAGCAAAATACTTCATGCATTATAAAACTAAATATTAACTTGACCGATAATATTATAAATGACATAGATTCCTCATAACAAAAGCAATTTACTTAAACATCAAAATTGTTTATGTTTTAAGTAATTTTTTTATAGCCACATCTCGCTCTTGCCCCAATAACCCCATCTCATTCACTCACTCACTTTATCAGTTGTCCAGCTCATTTTTTCGCAAATTTTCAAATAGGTTTGGATATAATTCAAAGAAATTTTGTAATTCTTTGACCGTGTGGCGCCCTCTGATTTCTATTTTTTGTTTCAACTACTTGAGCATTGGATACATTTAATCTTGTTGGATTGGATACAAATTTATTTCTGTTTTCAGTTTTTAAAGTAGATTTTCCTCTGTTTGACTTGGAATGGTGGGGACATCCTTCCCAGGAGGCTACATAGCCGAAATTGCTGCAATTTATACATTATGGATTATCTTGCTGATTTTTAATGGAGCACTCCCCCAATGATGTAGTTTTGTCCACATTTCAGACATCAGGGCCACATTTCGCAATTATCGGAGAGGTGGTGAAAGGAGATACAATTGCAACACTCCTAGTTTTTGCTTGAATTTGTATATGCAGAACTTGTTTGATAATAAATATGTCTTAGGAATTTCCTTCCCTGTGGATTTCAATCATAAAGATGGATAAAGGCTATTTCTTTTTAAATCTTAGTTGGGCAACTTTTTCTACTTGTATACCCAGATTGATTATGGATTTTTTGATATGAGCATAATTGTAGAGGCAGGGAGGCTTGTAATCATTGCCTTTTAAGGTTGGATTAAATAATATTTTGCTGATTTTTCTAATACATATTTAATTATTTCCCTGTGCTTGTCAGACGAGTCGGGGAATATTTTTATGTAGTTACCAGGTTTGTAGTTTAAGTTGATGCAGGAGTACATCTATGCTTCTTTTATAGAATTAAGTAATAATCATTTGTCAATCTTGACGTTGACTTCCACTGGCGCCTTGAATGCGGAGCGCTCTTTTAGCCCGAATCGGAGGATCTTCGAAGTTCCTTTGGGAAGATGGAGGTTTGAACATGCTGTAGAGCAGTGCTTCTTAAACTGTGGGTCGCGTCTCCAAATGGGATCATAAAGCAAAATGATGAGGTCACAAAAATTTAATTTAGATACATGAATTTTCGCAATCTATTCATTATCTTTAACTTAATATATTAGATTTTTTATTCAGTAAAATTATAAAATTATGATACTGGTTAAGGTGAGCTGTAAATCATTTATATATTGAAAAAAATGCAGAATTTTAGCGGTGTCTCATTGCAATTCAAAAGTTTAACTAAAATCCTTGTATTCTGGATTTGTGCTAGAACTGAATTTCTCACAATTTTTTCAAATGACAAAACGATCTTCTGTTACTCAGCCTACATATTAATGTCAAACGACTTTTTCAGTTTTAATGTTAATTCAATCAATTATTCAGCACTGAAAATGTTTGAAGATCTTTATGCCCTGTTGGAAATAAAAATTATTTGGATACAACCAGGAGGCATCTTGTCTCCTGTAAGTGAGGGCGCACGGGTTCATGGATAATATTTCAGAGTATATTTGGATTTTGACTGTGTAAGGCGGGTTATTTCTTGTTTTGATGTAATTTCTCCTGACCGTAAAACCGGTTTAAGTTAAGATATGGGCTGTTTGGAAGCCTTGTATAATTTGTAAATAGTATAATTATTTGTTTATGTGTGATTGACGCGTAGAGACTAAATAAATGTGTTTTTAAAATAATTGGTCTCCCTATTTGGCTTGGTAGATTATTGTTCTCGAATATGTCCAGCAGTGTGAAATACTGCGCCAAAAGTTTAATTTGATATGCAGCAAAAAACATGTGTCCGAAAAAATCTGGCTGATTAAAATGTGTTTCTCTTTCATTAATTTTTGTACTCTTGTAACAAATACTAAAACCTTTTTCACACATTTTTTGATTATAGAGGCCGTGGTAGCTAATTTGTATGGTAGCGGACTATTGGCCTTAGGATTTCGTCGAGTCGTGAATTCGAGCCTTGGTGCTATTGAGGACCCTTGTAGCAGGGACATTAAATCTGGTCTAAGCTCAAAGTCCTCCCATTGGCGTGGTGTGGAAGTTAGTAGAAGGAGGTGTCTGCTCAGGTGTCATCTTTGTCACTTGATGGAGGCTCAAAATTACGAGACACGTCGCCAATAACCTTCGTGTGAAAATTATGAGTATTTCATTTTAATATACAAAAGAATTTAATAAAATTTAGGTTAATTTATTTATTAAAATTTTACAATTAAACAACTGTTTCATGGAGGCTTATGGTTGGGAGGGAGGGGTCGTTAAAAATGTTTATGCTTGATAGTGGAGTCACAAGTCTTGAAAGTTAAAGAACTACTGCTTTAGAGTGAGTTTTTAGAGAAATAATTGCTATTTGAATGAAATGCGGAGATAGAGTGTTCCCTTTGGCTGTTGAAGATGGATGCTAAAAGATGGGCGTGTTGCTCGCTGTGAAGATTTGGAGAGCTGTTTTATGAGATGAAATGGCGAGTTGCTATTGACTGTTAGGTAATGGTTCCTTGGACTGCTTTTGGCTGCTGTTTATGCATTGGTTATGAAGTATAAGTAAGGTGGGAGACGCGTGTCCCGTGTGAGGGGAAAATTGCAAATAGATGTTAAAAAAATGTAAAGAAAAGTATGATTTAAGATAATTTGAAGAAAATTAATTGAAATATTATTTTGTCTTTAGGGAGATTCGTAGGAATCAGAGGTTTTGTCCTGGTCTTTTAGTATTGGGTTGAAGGAAAAGAAATCTATTATTTTTTTCGGTAGATGGCTGTAATGATTGATATCTTGTATAGTATCAATTAAACAATTTCAGATTTATGCTCGTTGGAAAGGTGCAAAAAATTCTTTTGCTGTTTTTATTTGGTCCATTCTCTAGTGAGTTAGTTACAAGGTATTAAAAATGGAAATCAACAAAAAGAAAATTCTGTACATTTTACAGGTGTTTTTTGATAAAGGCGAAAATGCAAGCCAGGTGGCTGAAATTGTGAATGATGTTTTATGGTCCCTATTCTTTAACTGCCAATTACGTGCAATTTTGGTTTCGTCTATTCCGTTCAGGTATTTTTGATGTTAAAGATGCTCCTCGCACAGGTAGGCCTGTCTTCGAAAATATCTATAAAATCACGGAAATAATCGGAAGTTGACCGGCATGTTAGCAGTCGTAGCATCACCAGGAGCTAAAGATCGACTGTAAAACAGTTTTAAACCATTTGCATGAAACTGGATTCAAAAAGGGGCTCGATGTTTGGGTGTCACACCAATTAACAGAAGAAAAGCTTTGGCCAAATGGAATGAAATCGACCCATTTCTTGAACGAGTGGTGACTAGGGATGAGAAATGGGCCGAAGCTCGGTGAAGCAGGTCAAACGGTGGCCAAACCAGGACTAACTGCCAGAAAGATTCTGTTGTGCATGTGGTGGGACTGGAAAGGAATAAGTTATTACGAGTTGCTTCCATGTGGCCAAACACTGAATTCGGATCTCTATTGTCAACAACTGGATCGTTTGAAGGTAGCGGTTGACCAGAATTGGCCAACAGAAGAGGTGTTGTGTTCCATCAGGACAACACCAGGCCACACATGTCTATCGTTACTCGCCAGAAACTCCAGGAGTTTATTTGGGAAGTTTTGATGTATCCGTCATATAGTTCGAACCTGGCACCAAGCAATTAACATGTTTTTCTTGCATTGCAAAACTTTCTTAGTGGTAAGAAATTGGCATGAAGAGAAGATTATGAAAATTGATTGCTAGGGTTTTTCGCCAATAGGGACCAAGATTTCTATGAGAGATGCATTATAAAGCTACCTTTAAAATGGCAACAAAT
Organism: Nephila pilipes; assembly: GCA_019974015.1. Classification (NCBI taxonomy): domain Eukaryota; kingdom Metazoa; phylum Arthropoda; class Arachnida; order Araneae; family Nephilidae; genus Nephila; species Nephila pilipes. The sequence goes on along the minus strand of BMAW01030190.1, from coordinate 196,631 downwards.
TATAGAAAAAATTATATGCGTATATTTGATCCAAATCGGACAATGCGGAACATGTTAAATAAAGTTTCGAAGTTCACTTAAAAATAATAGATTTCTTTTTCCCCAACCTAATATTATGGGAGATGTGATTACTTTCTGGATTTGTAATGTTGAAGTTGTCGATATTTTCGAGCGAGTTGAAGAAATTTATGACAATTTTTTGAAAAGGTTTTCTTAATGTTGCGATTTTTAGAGCTTTTAAGAATTCCTCTATTTCTCAATATCTAGAGACAAAAGCTATCATTCTTGTTGCTGAACCCTGAGCGTTTTCTAATATTTGTTTATTACTTTTAGTTGAGAAGCCCCACATAGGACATGTAAGAGATTATTGGACGCATAATGGTGGTATAAATAAGCACTTTGTTATTTAGATTCATTGTAGGTTCCGTTTAATTAGGAGATAAACTTTATGAGATAATCTCTGGAACTTTTCACGCGTGTGTAAAATTTGTGGTTTAAAAGTGAGGTGTTCATTGAGAATGACTCTTAGATATTTTGTGGACTGAGACCTCGGGATTTGTGTATCGTAAAAAATTGAGGGAGAAAAATCTCATCTTTTTTTTGGTGAAAAGAACTGTTGCATATTTGTCTACATTAATTTTGATTTTCCAATTTTCATAAAATGATTCTAGAATTTGGAGGAGTTTTTTAAGAGCAAAAGTTGCTGTTTTGGATTTTCTAAGTTTTGCAAGAATGGCCGTATCATCTGCATACATGTTTAAGCTGGTATTAGAGTAATTTGGTATATCATTTACGAATAAATTGAAGAGGAAAGGTCCCAAAAGACTTCCCTGAACTACACCTGCATTAATTGATCTAGGATTTGATGAAATATCAAGAATTTTCACTTTGAAAAATCTGTTATTACAGGAAGAATGAGGGGAGGAGAAAAGTGATAAGTTTGTAGGTAAGACAGTCCAACCAGGCGCGATCAAACGCTTTTGAAATATCTAGGAAGACTGCCCTGTAGAGAGTTTATTTTGAAATCCAGGAGTAATAGTTTCAGTGAATTTAAGGAGAGGGTGAAGAGTAGAAAATTTTTTGGTGAATCTGTATTGACTTGGGTTAATGTTATTATTTTCAGTGAAAGGGTGTAGTCTTGTTAGAGTTATAGATTCGATTATTTTGCCGAGAGTGGAAAGTAATGAGATAGGCCTGTAGTCAAGTGAATGTGCATTTTTACCTGGTTTAAGAATCGGAAAATAATAGTTTTCCTGGCCCGAGGAAAGTATTTAAGAGAGAATATTAATAATAGTGTGGTGAGGACAAAAATTATTTTTGACAGGAAAATTTTTGATCATTTTATTAGTAACCTTATCCATTCCAGGAGGGTTTTTTTTTTTAAAATAATGAAGTTAATAATTTCTGTGGGTGTTGTAGTTTCAATTTGGTTCTAACCCATATTTGAGGAGAGAAATTGATTAACTGTGATGGTTATTAATTCGTCAAAATTTTGATCTAAACAGGAATTGAGTTGAAATTTTTGGGCCAAATGATCAATGGTGATTTTTCTTTTCTGTTAATTAGTAATAGCAATGCCATTTTCAGTATTAAAGGAGGGAATATTACACCTCATATTTTTTGAAGGGGCCGCGATAGCCTAGTGGTCAAGGTCGTGGACTAGCGGCCGGCAGTTTTCGTTCAGTCGCGGGTTCGATCCTTGGCCGCCAGAGACCCGCTTTGTAGCCGGGGCTGATGCACGTTAAATCTGTTTGGGGTCCAAAGTCCTCCCATTGGTGTAGTGTGGTGTGGGTGTTAGGAGAGGGGAGGGCCAGCTCAGGTGTCGTCCTCGTCACTTGACCGTGGTTCAAAATTACGAGGTCCGTCGCCAATAGCTCTCGTGTTGCTTCTAGTGCGACGTTAATAAAAAAAAACTAAATATATTTTTTGAAAATTTTTGTGGTTGAACTAACGAAAGTTGTCCTGAGTACTTATTGCCGAAAGTCTTTGGTTCCAGGAATTTTAATTAAAATTATGATTTTCTTTTTTAATTTTACTTTGAACTTTGTTAAGCTTAGTTTTAATCGAATTGTCAAGAGAATGTTGATATTGTTCCCTTAAGTTATTTTTTAATTTGATGAGTTTTAATATTGTCCGGAGTGTGAATTTTATTTGAATTTAGAACAGGTGTAGAAGAAGATTTATGCACGGATGCGATTGCTTTCGTAAGATTTTTGATTTTCGAAATTCAGGTGTATTTGAGTTATTAATTTGATTCATTTTTCCAAAATTAATAGATTCATTTAAGTGATATTTAAATTTTGACCACCATGGGGAAATAGCTCTGGTATTAATTTCATAGGGGATGTTATATGTCAATTCAATCAGAATCTGGTTGTGATATAAGCTGAGTTCCGGTATAGAGTTGATTTTAAATGGGTGATAACTCTGATCAGAGCAGTTTCAATAGTCAGAGCAGTGTCATTCTACAAGTTTATTCGGCACCAATGTTGGTGTAAAGATTTATGTACTCGCTTGAATGACTAGTACAAAGAACTGGAATTTCATTCGTTAAGTCCTTGAATTGATTTTTGTATTTTTTTAAATAATTTTTAGCATGATTGACGGATGTAGGAACTTTTCATCCTTACCCTTGGGAGAAATTTTATCTTTTCCAGTTGTATTTTTATCAGCTCTAGAATCTGAATTTGATGCCCCGATAACCTCATTAATTTTAAGATTTTCAAACTTATTTGATATTTTATGAGGAGTGAGATTTATGGACTAATGTTCAGAAGTTTTGCTTTTGGGAGGAGTGATAAATCCGTCTTAGTTAATTTTCTTGCATTCATTAGAGGATTTAATTCGGGAATTATGAGATGTGTTGTTTAATATTGGTAACCAGCAGTCATGCAAGGGTAAAAAGAATCATACTAACTGGACAGCTGGATCGAGGATTCTTCATTGGTTTTGTAGAGGGTTAGCATTTGTTGGTGTTCAGGATCGTCATGGTCGATGTCACTTCTGATGACAGCAATCTGACTTCGATAGCCTTCTAGTATTTGAGCATTGATTTTTATTTTAGCCTGCATGTCCAATATCCTGCGACAATGGTCTTGTGTGTCGTAAGGGGTAAAGGTGATGATTCTCCAGAGTTAATTGATATTTCCATTTCTGTGTGGGTGGTCATATATTCATATTTCAATTCCAAAATCGTATCTGTGAAAAGAGAAAAAATGATGAGGAAATAAAACCCTCACAAAAAGAGCACTAAAAAGTGCCACTTGGGTGTAATAAGAGGTGAGATACTATTGAAGAGGAAGAGTAAAGTAAACACATCTATCTCTCATCAAGTCTCACCCCAGAAATATAATGATGAGTATTTGTCAATCTTAGCATGATCAGTTGGATTTTAATGCTATCAGGGGGCAGGGAAACTATATCCATGGGTTCCGATTGGTTGATAGTCTAATGATGGATGATTAAGTCTTCAATGGTATACTGGGTGGTACCAAAGAGTTTAAAAATGCAGTTGATTTATTGACTGCCTATTTAAGCTGATAAATAGTTTCAATGAACCTGTATACCGGAAGATTTATTGAAACTTGGAATTCAAAGTTGCTTATTTTATCATCTGTATAATCTTATTTTGTGAGGCAAGGAAAGCTCTTAGTCAGAGGTGCTCATGATCTTGAAAATAAACATTAGTGTTTGATAAAAGGCTCCAGCAAATTCCGAGGTAATTAGCATTTATAGAAGCTAAAAAGTTATTTAAAATGGATAAAATTTGCTTAGCTTTAATAAACACCCACCAACAATCCTGAGGTAGAACATAATATACAAATTGAGTTACCCATATTGAAACAATTACATTTTGAAAGAATATTTTTTTAGAATATCACTTGTTGTACAAATAAATGTTCTTGATTCCATCAGCTACGCTAATTTATTTGCCATTTAAAACAAAATGCACTTACTAAATTTTCAATATTTACATTAAAATGCAAAAAGAACTTAATGTCTTCATGATCATGGAAACAGTCAGAATAGTGGAGCTGTTTACATTAAAACCTCTCTCGAAAATGGGGCAAGTAGCTCTGATATTTTCTCCTTTATGCAACCCATTTTTTGTCTCCTTTTCGTTCATTGGTCCAGCTTTCTGTTTGCTTTCTACTCTTCTTGTATTTTTCCATGATGACAGCACACCAGGACTGCCACAGGTAGCCCCTCAGCTGTGATAACGAGCTCTTTAGCTATACTTGGGGTTGAACCTTATTCATCAGCCTGAATGCACCAGTATGGTGACAGGGTGTGAAAGAATAGTCCCACTGTAGCTCATGCATGTTGTAAGAGGTGACTAAAAGGGATACCCAGTGTCTGGGGGTATAGCTGGGCACTCTGGGATTATATCAGGGAACCTCAGGAACTTGCCTTCTTTAAGTAGATATGGACATCATGACCCTGAAACACCCTAGTGATCTTTTACTTTCCCATCAAGTTTACTGTCTTTGGTAAACATGGGTGACTTGCCTCAGGAAACCTTAGCGATCCTTCTCTATTTCCCCCTTGTTGAATTCCCCCCTTCCCATTTTTCTTCCAATGCATGGACCACAGTTGCATCTTCTTAGGCGCAGTATAGCCACATATGGATCTTGCACCATTAAACTTCATTTTCACTCATTCACTGCGGCCAGAACTATTAGTGGTTTCTTGCCTGCTAGAACTTTCTGTAAAATTTTCTTCTCCCTTGTCCAAGGCTTCCTCCAGTTGAGAAGCCATTTTTTTTCCTTGTTCACCCTAGCTGGGATGTCTGTCAACTCTTTGGGAGCATAGGCAGGCTTCAGCCTATAAATTCTCTGAAACCTCTTTTCCATGCCTCAACATCCAGAACACTTTTTTGGTGCAGTCGACAATTTGATAGGAGGGAGTATGGAGGTTGCAAACCTTTTTTGATAGTCTGTCCACATAAAAATATGGCTTTCATTTGGTCAAATCCTTGCTCAGGAAAATGGTGTTTTGTCCGTGATGTCAGGTTGTTGGAAGTGAGAGGCTACATTGACTCTGTGAGTTTCCTGCAAAAGTAACAGGATCTTCCCTTTGCCTAGATGTGATTAGAAAATCATCTGGAAGCCGTATGAGGACTCCATAAATCATCCCCACAATTATGGCATCTATCCTCCTTCCAAGTGACCCAAAATTTAGGTAGGCAATACTATAGTCCATTAAGCACTGCCATGCGCCATTATAGCCAATTTCAACTGACAATGAAACCTCTTGACTTGGCCATTTGCAACCGAATGGTATGGATTTGTGTATTTCATTTTAGTACCAAAGAACTTCAATAGGGTCTCAAATAGATATGACTCAAACTGCATTCCTTGGTCGATAGTTAAACAGAGGAATGGATCGAATCTAGAGATCCAACCAGTGTAGAAGGCTTTG
>BMAW01030190.1:104247-191200 GCA_019974015.1 Nephila pilipes | reverse complement strand
AGCTATGATTTAAGTTCTGATAATGAGAACAAGATAATTGAATAATTTTTTTTTCTTTTAAGGAAAAGTTTAAAGTTTCAGTGAAAGCAATGCAAATGTTTGTCTTCATTACTTTGCGATGTATTTAATCTTATTGAATAAGTTTATGCTTGTCTTAACTCTTAAATCCCTTTCATTTTCTGTCTTAACAAGTTAGAATTTTAGAACTAATGTTGCTTCCTAAGTTATTTTCATAGCAACCATTACTTAACTTCCATCAAAACTGTATTAACTGCAATTTAAATTTCCTTAAACATTAATTAACTTAATTTTGTATATTATCTATGCATCCATACCATTTTGACTCATCTTTAAATCCTAACAATACCCTACTTTGAGAATAAACTCCTTTCCTGTTTTGAAATTTTCCTTCATTCCTAAAAATACTTCACCTTCCAAGTATTTATTCTCATATTTTAAAAGAAGAAGTATCCAATGTATTTTCATTAATATGTTTAGTTTTTTAATATCTTATTCAATAAATTTTCAAGGATAAATTTACTTTTAATGTGAAGTACCAGTCACCCCCTTCCATCCCAGTGTGAAAAAATTGAGACTTTTTTTTTTTTTTTTTTTTGAGATTTTCTGTAGTAAAATGGTTTTATAAGATAAGTTTTCTAATCCTTGTAATAAACTATCTCCATGAGTTTAGTAGTTTTAGGAAAAATTGTATATTTTTTAAGTTTTTACAATAATATGGGTGTTAACAAAAAATACTCTAATTTTGAAGGGCTACAATAGCAAAACTAAAGAAGCTACAACCCTTTTGGACAAATTAAATTAAAATAACACTTGAAAGTTCTATATGTGAGTACCACCAGAACTATCCTATTGATAAAAATCATCCCACAACTTTATTATGTTCAGTGTTACTATTTGGTTGGCTACAATTTTTCATGTTTTCATTTTATCTATGTTTGTTGGTAGTGGTGAAAAATGTTTTATCTTGTATGTCTTCATAATCTATTCACTCTTAGTGAATTCAGTGTCATAGAATAACTTTTGTTGTTTAATTATCATCATTTAGGAAACTTACTGAATGAACTCTCAAAGTTAGGTATCCATAAGGCTCACTACATTTTATAGAATAGAGTCTTGTTTTATTGCGCAGATATAGATAGCCCTTCTGAACTGGGGTATCTTTTCGTAAACACACCCAGTATTATGAAATACATTTATTAGCTATCTTCAAGCAAAGGCTTTGTGAAATAACTAAACAAAAAACATGTCTTAAAAATTTCTTAGAGCTATGAAAATATATTTCTAGATATTTATTGGTTATTTGTTACAATTGCATTGAAATGGAAAGATTGTATTATCAATACATGTGTATATTATTTGTTTGATAAATTTCAGCAAAAGAATTTCGAAGCATGAGAGGCAGTAGCAAATGTGATATTTTGAAATTAAAAATATATAAATTTCACTTATCTCAAGTAGTGAAAACTCAATTTAACTCATGGAATAATTTCTAAGTTTCAAAGCTTTTTTTTTTTTTTTTTTTTTTTTTTAAGAGACTAGATTTTCACAATTCCATCATTCTGGGAGGAAAGCGGGGAAAAGTGGTTTTTTTTTTTAAATATTATTATTATTAAATTCATTCAGATCAATATTGTATTTTACCTCTTCTACTTTCATTTCCAATGAAATATTGTGAAAAAGCAGTGTGTAGGCATGTGCAATTAAAGATCAATATAAATAATTAAGTAGAAAATTAAAATAGGTAATAAAAAAACTTACAAGAAATACATTCAAATAGGTATATATTGTACACATTTCATATAAGTTCTTTATTATCTACTTTAATTTGCTACTTTGATTATTTATATTGTATCTTTTACTTTGTTCATCAGAAATGTATATATTTTTGTCCACATATATTTTACATAAACTCCCCCCCCCTTTTGTTATTATGGTTTTGCCATTTAATTTTATAACATTTTTCTGTTTGGGAAAGTTTGGTTGATTTTCTTTTTCTTTTCTTGCCATCATTTGTAAGACTGTTTTTTTTCCCCCATGTATATTTATATCATACTTGGTTTTTTTTATGTTTTGCTATTTCTCTCGTGTAACTAAGCAAGCTAGATAATTTTAAATATTTAATTTGTTCAATCATTTAAAATTTTTTTAATATGTTTTCTTTTTGCAACAATTAATTATTTTTGTTCTGTTTTAATGTAAACTGGTATTTAATATATCTGGGTATGAATACCAGGTTCATGCAAGATGATGTCCATCCACATAGAACAAACAATTTTGACACCATTAAATAACAAGTTTGGAACTAGAGTTATCACTTGTCAATACCCAAATCTTTATCTTAGTGTATTGCATTGGCCACTTTATGTACTAGTTATGAATCAATGTAATTTCTATCTTTGGGGGTCATATAAAAGATTTAGTGTATAGGAAGAAAGCAAGAGACTTGTTAGCCTCAAACGTTCCATAACTGACTACTTGGTGACTAGGTTGTACTATTACATCTTTAAATGGTTTTTTCAATAAAATTTTTTTGTAGTTTTATCAGCAATGAATCAAGTTCATTAAAAGACACCCTATATATATATATATATATATAACCAGTAGAACAGTAATATATATCCTTTTCTCTTGAGATTTGCTTTGTAATTTTCATAATTGTATTTTGTTATAAATTTTTAGACTACTGATTTTATACTTTTAATTATTTATATGTTTAATTTGTATTCATGAATATTACATAATATATTTTCAGCAATTTATTGACTTTTTTATATGTAATACTTTGTAAGTTTTAAATTATAGACGATTTAATTTTAACTTTTATATTCTGTTTTTTACTAAATATTTCTTTTATTTTTTGACTTAGTCATAGTTTTAATATTTTTTTCTAATTTGGTTTTTTTTATTTCTATAATCTGTAATTTATTATGAATTTTTATATATATATATATATGTTAAAGCTATGTGTAATCAACATTAATATGAGTGTGTTTAATATGTTATTGATTTTGGATTTTAATTCTCTTATTTTTATGTGCTTTAATAATAGTTTCATTGCTTTATCTTATATATATATTGTTTATAATATCATTCATTTGTGTTACATTTTGAAAGAAAAAAAAACTTTTTTTTATAACTAGGTTATCGTCTGAGCGACAATTTCTATTCCTTACTAGTCCGAAAATTTGACAGAGATGGTACAAATACAATAAAATTTGATGATTTCATTCAATGTTGTGTGTTGTTACAGGTAAGTTTAACATTTAAAAATGTTTTATTATAATTGAATGTATATTAGTCATGATTATCTTTATTTTAATTATTTGATTTTATTTCAGAGTTTAACTGCTGCTTTCAAATACCATGACACAGATTTTGATGGTTGGATTAGAATTTCTTATGAAGAATTTCTCACACTTGTTTTTAGTTTGAGAATGTGATAAATTCATTTCAATGTAAATTCATTCCATTCTCAGTAAGCAGATTTAAATTGTTTATAGAATCTTTTAAAGATATAAATATAAAAATTTAAAGGAATACCTTTTTTTTCGTTTACTTTTTTTACATCTTAAATATAGCTATAACACTTAAGTGGCATATTCCTCAACTTCATTATTTGAGGTGATTGAAGTTTATTCTTTCTATGATTTATCAAACTTTTATATTAGCAAATAAACATTGATGAATTAAACATTTGTTTTTCTTACTTAATATTTATAATTTAGATGATAAACTTTGTTCTTGAGTTCATTGTGTGTATTTTTTAAAATATTGTTAAATTCTAGTAACATACAAGGCATAGAAGGGAATTTTTGATTACAATAAACATTGTAATCAAAAAATTAAACTTTTTTTAAAAAATATATCTACTTGGTATTTCTTGAATAAAGTTATGATATAAAAAAATAGTCTTACAAAATAACAAAAAAAATCTTCTTAACAGTTAAAAAAATGTTTGCCAATACCAAGACTAACTTATAAAGTAATTTTAAAGTAGTACAAATTTATAATAAATATTTGAAAAGCAATTTCTTGTGTCTTGTAACATGAAAAAAAATCTCAAGTCTTCTTTTCCATGTTGAAATTTTTGATTAAAATTGTTGTGTTAAGATTTTATAATCAAAAATAATGTGTGATGTTTAATTAAGGTAGCGAAAATATATTAATCACAAAATTAAATGTTAGAATTGAAAGGCTTTGAAAAATATAATTGGTATAAAAATGTGTAATGAAGATTTGTTAATTTATTATAAAATGCTAATAGTAAATTCTGCATACAAAAGGCAAATTAAAATAGTTTAATTTTTTTTATTGGAGAATTAAAACAAGTAAGTGTTAATTTATAGTTTTAATAACAAAAATATAATTATGAAACTAGGATATTTTAAGAAAAATAGGAGTTAAAATTATTATATGGTTTTTAATCTTTTTGGCCAGTTTCTTATTTAATATTAAATATGTTACAAATGTTCAAAAAGAAAAAGATTAAATATTTGTATATTTAATCTTAAGTTTCTGCTACTATATTTGAAATAAAAATATTTGGACTCTGAAATGATCATTTCTTACAGAGCCATATACATTTATGCATTTCTTAATTTTAAAGTTTTTTTCTACTGAACACTTTCAAAATTATATGTAGAGTTAAGTAGTTTAAAAGAACTATCATAAATACAAGATGACTCAATTTTTATAATATAATTTAATGTCAATTCATCTTCATGAAAAATTAAATTGCCAAAAATATTAAAATTGTTCTTGAAGTTTAAATATATTGGTCTTCTAATTGAAGTATTTATTGATATTCAATTTTTTAAAATGTCAAAATATACTTTTCAATAAATATGGGTAACAGTTTAACTGTGAAGTAACAATTTTGATAGTAAGTATTAACTTTAATTGTAACTTTTTTTTTTTTGTAAATTGTAATATTGTAGCTTATGTATCTGTAGATGAGCAAAATGGTTAAGAGAAAAATTATTTTAAAAATTAGAAATATAAAAGCATTATTATAAATTATTTGTATTAATTTTAATCTATTTAATTCATTTTTCTAACAAAATTTAATCATTCAGATGTAACATTGAAAGTTGCAAATAATACGTGAACCAGTGTATTTAATTTATTGGAATGCTTATCTTTAAAATACACTTTTAAGTTATGTTAAGATAAGAAATTAATAAATTTTTTAAAAAAATTAGGAGGCACTATTTTTCTTATATATATTGTTTATATTAGGAATCACATCTGTTTTCTCTTTTTCTTTGATCAATACACTATTCTAAGAAAAATATTTCTAACTGGGAGTAAATAAAAATAAATTTGGTTTTATTAATCTATTATAAGTGATATATCTTGTGTTTTAGAAGTAATCATAATTTACTCAATAGTTAAGATTCATGGATGGGCAAACTTGAGAAAACAGTATTTTGTAGGAAAAAAAAATTGCAGTCTATTAAACCATGAAATTTTCAAAAATGTGTTAAATATTCATTAATAATTATGAATAAATGTAATTGTACAAGATATTTTTAGTAGCAGATGAAAATGTAACATTAATTTGAAAAATTTACATTTATTGATGTAACATTTTTCCAGAGTTTAGTTATTTAGTTTGCACGTACTTGCATACATTTCTTTATTTAACCTGTGCAATATTTTGTAGCAGCTTTTTCTTTAAAAGTGTGTGTAATATATCTTATTTAAGTTACTGTTGTGTTATTTATAGCTAATTGGAAAAAGTTTTTCCCATAGGGGATAAAAAAAAAAGTATAAAATTGCTTTAAATAGAGTAGAATATTTCCAAGGCAAACAAACATATTTTAAGTCATTTTTTTTTTTTTTAATTTTAAAATTAAGTTCAGATTCTGAATACTAGTACAACCCAATATTTCCTTTATATATATTTCTTTAAAAAATGTGAGAAAAAGTAATCTTACAGATAACTACAATTTTTAAAGTTGTTAATTTGTGAAGTTCTTTTATAAAAATTTACATTGATAAATATTATTTATATTTGACTGCAAAAATTTAATTGTTTTATTATTAAATGTTGTTAATGTGTTATTTTGACCATGATTTGAAAATGTATGTTTGTTTTAAAAAGTCCCAATCATGGAAAAGTTAATAAAGTTCCAATTTTTTACAGGGAAAAAAGAGAAGTATATGGTGCTTTTTGTGATCTTCCGTTGCACAGAATGTTGCCAAGTGTTGGATTCATTGATTGAAATCTGATTTTTATTATTCTGTTAATCATTTTAATGTCTTTTCTATATGCTTCATCTTTATGCAATTAAATATTTTATCGTCATGTATTTGTTTTGTTTTTCTAATTTTTTAAAACAGTTTGACATTTTTTCCAGCTCTTTTAAGGGGATATTACATTAAATGCTTCAACTTCTTAATTATAAAATTAGGAAAATTTTAAAAGTTTTATATTTTAAATTCAAACTAAAACTTTTATCTGATATTTTCTTATCCTTATAAATTAATTCTCTTAATTTTTTTAAAAAAATACTCGCTTTTTTCTCTTAAATAATAATAACTCTAAAATGAAAATTATTATTTGTGAATCATCATTTATTTTTAGTATAAATTAAACTAAAAATACTTTAATTCAGATGATTCATGTTAAAATTAATAAATTTTTCTGGGACTTCTAGCTATAACGCTTTTGAAATGTTAGAGTTTTTTGAAATATTGTTAGTGAGTAATTAAGCATATAAAAATAAAACATGATGGTTGTAGCATTATGAAAAATTTATTACTATGTCAAATTTTATCCAAAACATATGACAAATAGTGTTTTAATATTTTGTTAATTTAAACTATTATATTTTCCTTTGGCTATTTGTTATGGTTTAAAAAAGGATTAAATTGAATTTGAAAATTAAATGCTAAAAATAACTGTTCATGCTTGCCATCCATGAACTAATTGATAGAGAATCATTAGAATTTCTAAAAATATTTAAATCAAAAATTCTTTTATGGATCTCTATTAAAATAATTATCTATTGGTAAACATTTTTCATTGTAGCTTTTCAGTTTCTTTGAACAATATTATCTATTAAAAATACATTAGCAACCATCTGAAAAACTATTGCATATATTTTGGCAATTAAATTTAATTCCCAATAAACATTGAATGACATATTTAACTTTCTTGTATATTTTTGTACATTTTCACATCTTATTTAGTTTAGCATATAATTCACATCCGTTTTTGATATTTTGAATTACCATTTACTAATAAAAACCTTTATTACATCATAACTAATTGTAATATTTTTTTATTACATCATAACTAATTGTAATATTTTTTTTTTAGAATTTATTATATCATTACAAATGACTTTACATGTGTCTACAGTTATTTCATATTATTCAAAAATAAAACTAAATATTTGAATCACATTGTCCATCTACCTTATTTTTCAAACAGACTTTTTTAAATCCTTATTTTATTTAGAAAATGAATTACTTCAAATTTTCTGTAAAAAAGTTAACATAATTCACTGGAATTTTTTTAATAAATTAATTTTATAACTTAATTTTGTGAATTATTTAAAACCATTTTAATGAAGTTTTTTTTTTTTTTTTTTTTAATAAATTAATTTTATAAATTAATTTTTTTAATTTTTTAAAACCATTTTAATGATTTTTTTTTTTTTTTTTTGTTCAATCTATATTTAATTAAAAAATACTTGTATATTTTTACCCTACCAAACTATGACTTTTTTCATATGAAATATTTGTTGTAATAAAGTTAAAATAACTTAATACAAAAAAACCTGATGCATGCAAAAAGGATTTTTCTAATAATACCTTTATCTTCATTTCTAATAGTATTTAATTATAAAAAAACTTTTCAAACATACAAATATAATTAATTTCAAGCTGATCATCACTATTACAATTAGTAACAAGGAATGTTACAGAACATAGAAGAGCATTAAAAATACCTGATTGCTTATAACCATGTATTTCCCTCAAATAGTACTTTCAGATTGATGACTAGAATATTCAGACAGTATAATTCATATTTAATGATTGAATAGAAACTCATTTTTATCCCTTTTATTGTTTCACACTAAAATATATAGCACTAATATATACACAACATTATAGTCTAATGAGGGATTCAGCAGCTTTCAATGCATGCATCAACTGGCTTTTAAATGCTGAAATGGGATTAAAGCATGGAAGTTTAAAGTGATTAATAATTTTCAGTCAAATAAAGCTGCTGTATTACATTAAAAACTATTTTATATAATCCAAATAAATATGATTTTAAAAACAAGTGTGAGGTATTGGTATAAAATCTATCTGTAATAAATTCACAGGATTATATATATATATATTTATCGTTCTGTTTAAATAACTGTGTAGAAAAAGAAAATTTTTTGTTTCATTGTTGTTGGAAAGTATATATTTTCAATATTACTGGGCTTAAAAATGTTAAGTAATATTCTTGTCAATTGATTTTTCTCGCTGAAAGATACCTCCTTAATGAGTCTAGTTTCAATTTTTTTTTATTATTATTATCTTTGTGTATAGCTTTCCTTTTTTTCATTTGAATTAGATGTTAATTTGCTTGGAATCCAAGGTTGGACTATAAACTATTTTACTAAGGGAGTTCAATTTGTTTGCCAAGTCAAAGAGTATCAGTAACTTTTAACATCAGTGTTTGCAGTGTCCTTTAGTACAGACTCTGTGATAAACATCATGTGCTTCTTCCACACCTTGATCCACTGCATATTTTATAAGATCATGAGCTTCTCTGAAAATGAAAATAGATAATTGAAAAGGGGAGAAGAAATTAATGATTTGAAATGAAATTTTAAGTATTAATACCTTACCCCTTTTTTACATCTGTATCATAACCTTGCATATGTCCAACTGCTAAATTGTAAGCTGAATGAGGATGTCCTTGGTCAGCGGCTTTTCTGAAATTTATTCAAAGTTTTAACTTCGCATAATCTTATAAAAATGGTATAATTTGAATGATTTTCGCAATTCACATCACAAATGTACAAGATTTAATATCTGTTAATGGCTCGAAGGGAACCAAATGTTATGGTTTTTCGAAGCTGATGTTGGGGTACCTGGAGATGGTTGGCTACCTTGGTGACGGAGCTATTCAATCTGCCCATTTTAGGGTCTGAAGGAAATTTGTGAAATATTTCAAGCCACCTTTCACAACTGATCCAGAAAGGAATTCTCTGCCTGGCCAGTTATTAGGCACTTTTGCTCCTATCGAACTTCCATTAATCAGTTGCAACTTGTTAGTAAATTAATTCATTGATAGTTGCAATTCAGGTTAATTAATCATTTTAATTAATATATTCATCTAAAAAGAATTTTTTATGTAGAGGTAGAGAAAAGTAAATAGCCTGTGTTCTAAACTTCATTCAAAATTCGATTTTTTTTTTGTTTGTTCCAGAAGTACTTAAAGAAATTCTTTAGTTCCATTCTAAACTAAGGTCATTTTGAGTTATTTCGAGAAATGTATCTGTATGTGTAAAAGCTTAAACTTGACGAATGCGGAATATGCATCAAATGTTAAATACAGTTTTTATTAAAGTTTTTACCGGGCATAGAACTTTTAGTTAAATTTATAGAATTGTTCATATTAATAAAATATGAATTTTTTTAAATGTAGTATGTTATATATATAGTAAATATAAATTTAGTTCAACTGCCTAGAAAATGTCTTAACTTTACACGGTGTGGATATATGATTGATGTAATTAGTGTATGGGGCGCCATCGATATTCGATAAGCCCAGGCATGAAAAAGTGGCAAAACTTATCAAAGAATCTAATGCAGAATGCTTACAGTGATGATAGTCTCGATCGAGTTGGCGCGGACTCATGGTCGGCGTTGTTTCCTTCGAACTCTGATGCCACTAAATAACCGCCATGCTTAAATTTTGTTTAAGCATGGCGGTTAAATTTTGTTACCACAGTTAAATTTTGTTTGGTGCTGCATAGCCATATCTGGCTCTTGCGCCAATAACCTTCACATTCACTCACTCACAGAATCGCCATGCATAATGATTGATGCACGTTCAATCTGTCGGGGCTCCAAGTCGGCCGCGGTAGCCTAGTGGTCAAGGTTTCGGATTCGTGGCCGGCGGTTTTCGTTCAGTTGCGGGTTCGATCCTTGGCTATCAAATACCCGCCGTGTAGCCGGGGCTGATGCACGTTAAATCTGTCGGGGCCCAAAGTCCTCCCGTTGGTGTGGTGTGGATGTTAGGAGAGAGGGGTGCCAGCTTAGGTGTCCTCGTCACTTGATGTTCAAAATTACGAGGTCCGTCGCCAATAGCCCTCGTGTTACTTCTAGTGCGACGTTAATAAAAAACTAAACGGGGCTCCAAGTCCTTATGAAGTAATGTGGAAGCTTTGAGAGAGTTGCCATCACAGATTTTGTCCACGTCACTTGACCGAAGCTCAGTATTACGTGGTTCGTCGCCAATAGCTCTCGTGTTTTGAGAAAGTACGACATTAATAATTAATCAATCAAATTCTGATTTGGCACCGGCAAATTATTTTTTGAATCCGAAGGTGAAAAGAGGACAGAAAAATTTACAATATCAAGGCGGCTCAAGATATCGTTAAGGAGGAACTATGAGGATTTGAAGCAACTGAAGGATCGTGTCAACCGATATTTAGCTTTACAAGGGTCATTTTGTGTAATAATTTATTAGAATTTTTATAAGTGTGAACTCGGTTCTAAAATTTTTAATTACACTGTGTATATCTTTCAGGATGAAAGAAACGTTCTTGAAATCTTACCTAAACCACTGAAATGCTGCAGTGTGATTTCTCTTAACACCAGCTCCTACAACAGTAAATGCCACATATAAATTTAATACATTTAAGTTAATCTAAAATATATAAACATTTCAATAAAAACAAAGAGAAATCGGTTTTCATCTTTCTTCATAATTATTCACATATTTCTGTTTTAATGTATCGTATATTTACTAATTACAAATATATTGGAATTAATAGTTCATTGAACAAAAACTATTAAAGTTATTTATTCAAAATTTGAAAGTCAAAGAGATCGATCTATTTTTTTTAGAAAATGAAATAAATTTTTTAGTTTTAGTTCAAACTGTTTATGAAAATCCTTTGATGAACATTGTTTATATTTTAATTTTTGTCTACGTATTATGCTATCGCAATTGAAATATAAATTAGTTTTATTTCCACAGAAAGCAAAGCTTAGGCTATGATGAATGTGTTTTCAAAAGCGAAATTTAAATTGAGATAAGTTTAATTCTTGTGATTTTGAATAAGTAAACATTTTAAGAAATATTAATTTTGAATTCTGGAAATTAAATAAATGCTTACCATTGAGATATTTATGTCCCATAGCATGCTGCGCATGTGCATGTCCCATCTTTGCATACATATGTGTCACATGAAAATGTAAATGATCAAAATGGAAATAAGAATAGTACAGGAGAGCAACTACCGATGAAAGAGCTGCAAACTGAAAACAAAAAGTTAGAACTAAGAGTGAAAAATACAATTATAATTATTAAGACTACATAATTAGAATATTATATTATTAACTTTTTTTTAAACTATTACTTTTTTATGCTACAAGCTTTTATACGTTGATTTAGTCTTTCGATCTCAATCAGACAATGCTGAGGATGGCTCTCGATACACAATAAACACACTTAGTGCATTTTAATATAATTTTATTTCTTTATTACGGTAATGTATTACCCAATACTCAGGGTTATTCATCCCAGCCGAGAACACAGTAGGCGCTCAAGCTTTTGTCCCCTTGAGAATGTGGTGTTAAATATCCACATCCTTATATTATCGTGTTTAAAAATCGTCAGGGGCTTACCTTCTTCAGGTAGGTACGGGATTCGTAATCCCGAGGCATCCTAATGGTCTTTTTCTTTCCCGTGGGGTTTATTGAATGATAAGTACGGGTGACGTGTCTCTGAGATACCCAGCGATCCTTCTCCATTTCCGACCCTTTCGTTCAGTCGCGGGTTCGATCATTAGCCGTTAAAGACCAGCCGTGTAGCCGAGGCTGATGCATGTTAAATCTGTCGGGGCCCAAAGTCCTCCCTTTTGTGTGATGTGGACATTAGGAGAGGGGGGTGCCAGCTCAGGTGTCGTCCTCGTCATTTGACCGTGGTTCAAAATTACGAGGTCCGTCGCCAATAGCCCTCGTGTTGCTTCTAGTGCGACGTTAATAAAAACTAAACTAAACATTTCCGACCCTCCTTGTCAACTAGTCTCCCGGGATACCCTAGCGATCTTTCTCTATTTTCGACCCTCCTTCTTGTCAACCACTTTTACCTTTTTTCACTTTCACGTCTAGACCACAGTTTAGTCTTGTTTGGCGCAGCATAGCCATATCTGGCTCTTGCGCCAATAAACTTTACATTCACATTCTTGTCAACTAGCATTTTTTCCCCCCGTTTTTTTTCCCAAATATATAGATCACAGATATACTTTGTTGGGCGGACCAAAGTCCTATTTGGCTCTTGCACCATTAAACTCCATCACACACTTGCGCTTAAAAAGCGCTCTCTATGTTAGATTATAACAAATCACACCTCAGTTTACTTTCTAGATTTTCAGACAATTCTTGCTTCGGTTCGCGAACAGTTCACAAGGAAAGCTCAGTTGTGTTTCTCTCGCACAGCTTAAACGTTCGCTCTCGCGTTTCAGATATTTTGCTCAAAATTAGTCCTCAATATGGCTCTCAAAAGTACCGAAGTAGCTTAGTGGTCATGGTCACAGACTCGCAGTCGGTGTTGTAATTTCAAACCCTTACGCCATTAAAGATCCGCCGTGTAGCGAGGTTAATGCCCATTAAATCTGGTCGAGGTCCCAAGTTCTCCCGTTAGGAAGGTGTGAAAGTTTGGAGTAGGAGGTGTTTGATGTATGTACCAACTCAGGTATCGACCTCATCACTTGACTGAGGCTCAAAATTACGAGATCTGTCGCCAATAGCCTATGTGTTGCTTTTAAGTGCGATGTTAAAAACAATCAAGGGGCTTCTGAAAAGTGGCAAGATAAAATGATGGTGCTGTTAAAAAGCCTAAAAAAATTACTATTGAAATAAAGAAATAAACAATAGCTAAATGTAACACATGATAATGAACAATTAGGTAGCCTCTCAGTTTGGTTTGACTGAATCTATCAATTATGTGT
Source organism: Nephila pilipes (assembly GCA_019974015.1). NCBI lineage: Eukaryota > Metazoa > Arthropoda > Arachnida > Araneae > Nephilidae > Nephila > Nephila pilipes. The sequence continues at coordinate 177,983 of BMAW01030190.1, read as the reverse complement.
ACGAGTATCATTGCTTTGAACAAAGAAGCAATATCGGTATGGAATTAGATTATCCTAAATTATTCTACCTGCAGTCCTCATCTTTTCAACGATCAATCATTTGTACTAGCAGTGTTATCCACTGCAAAGCTAAAATGCAACAAATGATAAACTATCATGTGTTTATTTTTGAGTTAGTTTTCTTCATATTAAAGTCTGTTTCCATTTATTTTTATGTATTTATGCTTAACTAGTGAAAATAAGATAAAATAACTTGGTTCTGGGACTTGAATGAATTCAATCTGTTTTCATTAATTTAAATGGGAAAAATTGGATCGGTAGGCGAATTTAGTCTCGGAACGAATTAAGTTCGTGGACTGAGGTCTAACTGATGTATATTTTGTTAGCATTGTTTTAAAAAGGAACGGAATTGGTTGAAAAATTTAATTAATCTGCTTAGTATCAATAAAACAGCTTCGATTTTGTTAAATGCTATACAACTACATAAAAAAACCCCATTAGAATTAAATAATATTTATTAATTTCAAAATATGTTTTTTTTATTCTAATTGGTATTAAGTGGCAATATATTCTGAATCCTCTCTACACCAAAAGGTTGATGAGAATTTTATTCTTTTGATTATAAGTTTCTTAGAAATAGCTCTAGTTGGATACTAATAATTAGATGGGTATAATACATCACATTGATTGCGTTTAATTGAAGATTTCTTTTAATTCGAACAATTTTCTGAGCTGTTGGCACTTCTTGTACTTATTGGAAGTATGAAAAGTTAAAAAATAAAAACAGAATTCTAAAAATATTATTATTACAAATTAAATTGTTTGAAGTACAAGGAAGTTCCTAACTAAATAAATTATACAGTTCAATTATACAGCTTTTTATCTTTATATTACAAATAAAAATTGATGAATCAATTCTTTTTCAAAAGTAAAGAGGACAGTGGCGGCTCATGTATAGGCACTGAGGAACTGCAGTACTTCCAATATATACTTGATATTATCAATAATATTTAGTATAATGTGATTCCCTCCCCCTTTTTTTTTTTATTTCTTTCTTCGTACTTGTACAATGTAAAATCCTGAAGCTTAATGTCAGTTACCGTCTACCAATTTGCGAAAAATATACAGAAATCTTTGTACAGAACTGTTCAGTTCCAGCCTCGTGGTGTTTGACTGTTGTGCGCATGCGCACATGGTAGATGCGCAGAAGGCTGTAAGGGAGAAAGATCACTGTCGTTTCTGCAGTACCTGAGAGTGCAAGTGGAATCTTGCTTCTTTTTTTTTAAAACTTCTGGTGTGTTGTTTTTAAAAGGCGTGTACCTTATTTTTGAATTTGATAAAGGGTAGAATTAGAGATTATTTTATCCTGCTTCCAACTATTCTATTTTATTCGTTTTTCGTTGCTTTTAGGTTTGCAGAGAAAGGTTTAACCCTGGCCCTGCATCTCCAAGAAATTTCTGTAACTGTAAGTGAATTTCAACCGCGAAAATTTTCACAGCTGTTTTCCTATGAGAAAGTTGCTGTTCAGGAAAAGAATCGTTCAACACCAGATATTCTACTGTCTCAGCCAGGCTTAATCAGCAACAAGAAATTAGTCACTATAATTCTGAATGGTACCAACAGAAAAGTTGGGTTATGCGGCTGTGAAGTAAAAAAAAAAAAAATGCACTGTTTTGCTTCCCGCGTTTTCTGTTTGGAGGTTATGTAACATGGATCAAAGATGGCTTTTAAGCAAAATGAAAGAAAACTTTGAAAAGCTCGAGAAATCATAGAAGCACCTTGTCAATGTAGCATCGTTGTTATTTTGAGGAATCGTAAGAATTAAGAAGAAAGTTAGTGCGGCATGCAGACTTTCAATCAATGAGCATAATAGAAAGGTTAAAAAAAGAACCGAGAAATATTTAGTCAAAAATAATAGACTGCATTTTCTTTTGTCAACAACAATCAATTCTTCGGGTACCAGCCTGGGCAGGCGTTTTATACTCTTGTTTCATTTTAAAACATTAAGAAGGAAAAACAGATTACAATGTTCAGAAGCACGGAGCAGAGCACAGCAGAAGGCAAAAAAGAATGAGAGGAAGAAAAGAGACATAGATTTTTTTTACTTTCAAGTTTTTAATTTTATTTATTTATTTATTTTTTTTTTTCCTGCCCGAAATAAAAGTATTTTTTTAATGATTTATATAGTAATGTAAGATCCATATTAAAAATAAAGTAGTGGTAGTTAAAATTTAACAATATGAAATATAATGACCAAAAATGGTATAAAGATTAAATGAAAATAAGAGAAATTAAGCATTTTACAACACCTTTCCTGAAGGGAGGAGAGAGAGAAAGAAAATCTATTTTTCCTAAACACCAATGCAGTGGCGAGCACCCCCAGTAGCGGTAAGATTATAGGTGTTGCAAGGAAAAGCAGTAGAGATAGGATGAAACTGGCCGAATGTGCTATCAAAAATGAACGAACGCTTGATGGTTTTGAAGTGGGAATAAGCTGAATTATTATTGGTTGAAAAGGATTGTTGGGAAGAAAGGAGGGAGTGGAAGGAAATTTGTTTGACTTTTGAAAAAATTTAAGTTTTAAGGGGGATAAAAAGTAGTTGTTACATGTTTGATATGGGTAAGGGTGGATACAGCAGTTGTGTGCAAAAAGTGTTTGGGCTTTGATTAAGGGTTTTTCGTGGTAAGAAAGTGTATTTTGATTAATGGAATCTTAAGGTTATTATGAATAACAGCATTGCGGACAAACCAGGGGACGTTAAAAATGATGCGGAGAATTTTATTTTGTAGAATTTGAAGTTTTTTGTGGTGTGTTTTGGCAGCATCACTCCAAATGGAGGAAGCATAAAAGAGGATAGGGCGGATGATTCGTTTATAGAGCAAAATTTTATTTGAAAGGAAGAGGTGGGAGAAACGACCAATTAAGGAGATACATTTAAGATTTTTTGACCAGCATTTGTCCACAATTTGAGAGATATGCTTTCGAAAGGTTAATTTGTAATCCAGATAGACTCCTAAATATTTGACGTCAGTGTCCTAGAAAATGTTGGAAAATAATTTGAGTAATTTTTCTTTTGTAGAAACTTTGAAACTCTTTTACGTCGATATGATGAAAAGGACGATACAATAAATCCAGGACGATAAAATAAATCCAGAAATATTTGAGCGACTTCGGAGATTCTTTATTCCAAAAAATCAAACAGCAGATGGCATATCAAAATGTATTTTAGAACAATTAGATATAAAGTTTCAAGGAAATGGACAAAAACTGATAGCTCAGATATTTGATGGTGCAAATGTCATGAAAAGCAAAAAAAAAAAAAAAAAGTTTATAGTAAGGCTCATTTCATTCACTGCATGTACATCAACTTAATTTTAATATGAGCAGCAAGTATTTCATGCTGCGCAAGAATATTTTTCTTTAACAATTCTAGCTATTCCAACATTCTACCCACGATCCCAATAACGTATGTCTTTTCTCAAAAAGCATGCCATCTTCTATAAGGTGGATCTTCAATATAAGGACCATAATCAGAATTCATGAAAATTTGTCACCTTTGAAAAACTGTCTTACTGAAATTCAGTCGACATCAGATGCGGATCAAACTATTACAGAAGCAACAAGAATTTTAAAATACCTGAATGAGGATAACTTCAAGTTTTGGTTCTCTTATCAGATTATACCTCTTGTTGAAATAATTTACAACTAAAAGCAATCTCGGGAAAATGGTATATTTAAATATAATAATTAAGTAACAAATTTCAAAAATACTGTTTTAGAATTGAGAAACTCTAAGTGCTTTAAAAATCCTTCAAAGGCACTCATGGTAGAAGCTAGGAAAGTGTTTGACTGTATATGTTTTGAATGTAATGAACAGATATCAATCCACTAAGCACTTAGTATCAGCTAAATTGTTCAACAAAAAATGCTTCTCTAATTTTAAGAATAAATATCCCACAGAATAGATAATACTGATTACAAAAGCATATCCCATGATTCACAAAGAAAAGTCTGAAACTGAAGTGAAAGTATTCTTTTGTAAGTATGATATTCATAAATATTGAAAACTGAGTTGCTGAAATTTAACTTGGAAACAATCTAGACGATGTTTTTTGTGAAGTTACAAAACTGATTAAAGTCCTTCTCACAGTTCCTATGACTGCATAAGAGGCAGAACATTTTCCACATTTAAAAAAATAAAAACTTTTCTAAGAAGCACTATGAGTGCAGAAAGATTAAATGCTCTCGGAGTACTTTAAATGGAAAAATTTCCCCAGTTGTCATTTGTTTCCTGTTACACAATTTTAAAACGAAGTCTAAAAACTTTTTGTTGCAGCACCCCTACTAATTTTAGCTACGAGCTAACTGAAAGAGGAGGATCAAACTAAAATTTATCCTCCTTTTTATTTTTGAAAAAAGAAGTGATTGATTGATTTTGAAAGAGCTATTGGCTTCGGACCTAGCGATTTCGAACATCGGTCAAGAGGTGAGGACGACACCTGAGCTGATACTTCCCTCCCCAAACTTTCTCAACACGCCAACGTGAGGACGTTGAGCATCGACATATTTAACGTGCATCAGCCTCGGTTGCATGGCGGGTCTTTAGTAGCATCTAGGCTCGAACCCATGACTCGAACTAAATACTCAATCAATTCAAAACTCCAACTGAACTTACGTGAGAGAAGAATAAAATCATTTATTATATAACAATCAATTGCAAAAAAGTTCACTCTCGAGTCCGTTTTAACTTGGTTAATCCTAGTTTATGCTCGAATAATATAAAATCTTAGCTTACCATTCCGATTCAAGCACTTATCGATTGAAGTAGATTCGATTCTTGTTATTCCGATAAGGAGTAATTTCCAAATACTTTCGATGTAAACGATTAATTACAATGATTCACTCCAATCAGCAACATCTATCTGCTTGTCGTTATCCTCGATTTCCCTTCTCTTTCCTTTCAATTCTAATTCACTCATATAACTCTATCTCTAATTTAATTCATTACATTTCCTACCTTCATTAATTTACCCAATCACTTTTCATTACCTAATCACATTTAATTTACTTAAACATTTCATTTTGGTTGGTGAGGATTTGTCATTTTATGCAATTCAAATTATCAGACGTTCCGAGTTTAATGAAGAGAAAATTGCGAACAGCCCAATACCACAAAGTTCCCCCCCCCCCTAAATTTACTTTACCGGTTTCTTCGGATTATCTCTTCGAAAAAAGAGATAATCCGACGTCTCTCGAATCTCTTACCCTTAGAAACATCATTAAAATAATATAATGCACGTTGGCTGGAATATCGTATGAATTATTTTTTCTATAAAATGATCAATAAATGATGAAAGAGAAATCGTATGAAAATTCGAATGATCTAATGTAAAATTTGAATTAACGACTGTCTTTTCCATTGTTTTAATGCAGAATTCGCTCCAATTAACACATTTGTTAACTGGTCGTTAACCTCTATCTGCTTTATTTGGGTTGTCAAAGTGTTGCATATACACTCGATAACCAAAAAAAAAAAAAAAAAAAAAAAAAAGAGAGAGAGAGAGAGAGAGAGAGAGACGCACCAAGGAGTTGTTCGATGCAGCCGAAAATTGGCGGATAGGAAAATTATGCACAGAACAGAAAATGATTAAAATTTCAGAAAAATTCAACTATTCATTAGCTCAATATCAATAAGGTCTGTTGACCTACCTCTAGCCTAGATGCAAGTTGCCACACGACGTGGCATAGAGTAATAAAACTCCCTGATGGTCTCCTGCAGTATTTCTTGCCAAATTTGCTCCAATTGTCGGGCTAGGTCATCAACATTCCCTGGTAGATGCAGTCGTCTTCCCACCATATCCCAGACATGCTCGATTGGAGAGAGATCTGGCTGGCCAAGGAAGTTTTTGACAAGCTGTAAGACAGTTCATAGCAACACGTGCCTTATGTGGTCTGGCATTATCTTGCTAAAAAATAAGGCCAGGGGACTGCAAAAGGAACGGTAGCAAAACAAGTCTCAGAATGTCGTCGACGTATCGCTGTGCTATAAGTGTGCCTCTAATGACGACCAAAAGCTCCGTTTATCAAGGGAAATGCCACCCCATACCATAACTCCTAGTTGAAGAAATTGTGCGGCGTGCAATATTGAAAGCAGGATCTGCATGCTGCCCTGGTCGTCTCCTGACACGTGTCCGATGATCATCAGGACACAGTTCATCCTGATCGTCAAGACACAGTTCATCCTGATCGTCAGGACACATTCGTCGGGATTCGTCGTTAAACACTATACGACCCCAGTCAGTATCATTCCAACTTGATCGAGCCAAGCACCACTGTAATCTGGCTCGACAGTGTGCAGGCGTGAGTAACAGGTGACGTAGCGGTCTGTACAAGCGTAGATTTCTCTCTATGAGACGTGTGTGACTGGTCAAGGTAGACACTCATGTGCGGGCCACACGTCTGATGGTTGATAACGATGAATCAGGGGCCGTGACAGCTGATCTGGCAATCACTTAGTCCTCCCGACCTTCTGTGACCCTAGGTCGATCGCTACCATCACAACACTGAAATCTGCCATTGTCCACCCATTCTTGCCAGCATCTTCTAATCGCTGCATCGTTTCGATCCATATGACGAGCGACTCTCCGATTTGCCCAACCCGCCTCTTTCAATCCAATGATACGACCTCTTTCAAACTTTCACAGTTGCTCGTACTGAGCTCGAATCTTCAGGCGAGGCATTTTTGCAGTCGTTGAAAGGTATCCTAAATTGCAATACAACGGAAAATTTCACCATCAAATTGAGAATTGCTTCTTATATACACCTGTTGAGTGCGCAGTTGTGATGCACTGCAGCTCCCGCTATTCATTCATTGGACGCCAAATTTTAATCATTTGCAAGCTCGATCCAAATATCTTTGCATACGACATTTTATTACAATCGGACAACTCCTTCTTGATGCATCGTTTTTTTTTTTTTTTGTTATAGTGTAATTCCAATTACCAAAAAATAACTTAGATTAGTGAAAAGAAAATTGATAATAACCCAACTGAACAGGCTGAGTTCCATATATTGACTTGATTATTTCTGTCTATTGCCAATTTATTCAAGTCTCTTGAGTGGATGGTGTGAAAAGTTTTAGAGAGAGGTATCGGCTCAGGTATTGTCTACGTCCCTCGACCGAGGTCCAAAGTTGCCAGGTCCGTCACCAATAGCTCCTGTGTTCTAGGGTCGACGTTAATTACAATCAATCAAATTAATGCAGTCTCTTAGTTATTTAATCCTCAAAAATACTATTATATTATGATTTATAAAAATTTAAATTGTTAACAATCTGATAACGTTAGTTGTTAGCGAAAAAAAAAATCAGTAATAATTTGAAAGAATTTTTATAAAAATTTTAAAATCGTTTTGATGGTCACAGATTTTTTTAAACCTGTTTCGAAACGGAATGAGATAATGTTGGAAGGATATTTCAAATGTGACCTTTGAAAATAATTGTCGATTCATGATATATTTAATTATTTTAATTTCCTCCTGTTTCTCTTTTAATATTGTTAGTGCATGTGTATGTTAATCTCAAACTTAAATATTTTTTTGAAGAAAAAAAGTTTTCTTCTCATGGATAATTGGAATAAAAGCACTCACAATTTTTTTTTTAAATATTTTGCTTAAAAAAAATTGTTATTGCAGCTATATTAAACTTTGATTTAGTATTAAATTAAGATCACGAGGGAGGGGGGGGGGGTTAAGTTATTTAGTGGAATAACACTTTAAATTAAATACATGTAAGTAGTTTCATTATTGAATCAGTTCGAATTCAGAACACACGGATATTTTATTAGAAGTTCACGCTCACACACGAAACATAAAGGCACAAATAAGGTATTTGAAACTCTGTATTATTTATAAAACTTACTATAATTTCTCAAATACAGCAATATTTAATGCTTTTTTTAGTCTTAACATTATCTCTTATGTTCTACATAGTTACAAAAAACAAAACTTTTCATTCTCTTATGGCCATTCAACAAAAATAAACTAAGCGATTAAAGGAAAAAAATCGTCTGTTTCCGATATCGAACACTACTGCAAAGTATCTTGTAGATGACGAAATGTAAATGTGAGATTGCATTACACTTTCCTGTCCGCCCAAATAATCGGAATTCGACAATACAAGCAAATTGATAACGAATAACAGGAAGTAAGTACCGGATAAGGATATCAATATTTGCTGAGTAAAGAATCAAAAGATAGAAACGCTGCTATAAAAATCTGATATCGGAAAGCATGAATTTACAAATACGTTTCTAGATTTTGAAAGAAATATACGACAGGGGAAATGGTGCTATTATGTCTTTTTGGGCGTAACTTGCTAAAATATGATTTAACAGAGTCTTAAAACCTTGCGCACAGCAATGAGGAATATTTGTTGTTATGCGTTTTCATTTTCTGACTGTATATATCTCATTTGTTTCCGCATTAAATGTTACCTTTTATAAAGCACATTAATTACGTGAAAAGTTTCCTCTTTTTTCTTCTTTAAAATTACTTCGTTGTGTTTAAAAAAACATTTCACACCAGAAAATAATGTTTTGGAATAAAAAAAATAAATTTTATTTTGGCAAGCTACAAAGTGTTACACAGATAAACATAGTCATACATTTAATACAATCCTTATATTTTTGTGAGTTGTATAAAGAAATTACTGCGACATCATGTAAACTCTCATAAGGTTGTACTCGGTTCATTAACTAACCTTTATCATTTTTCTAACCTTTGCGGCTGCTTTACTGTAATGTTTGAAATGAGGATCTCGCCTTGAAAATAACCCTGATTTATATAAATTAACTTTACTATGTAAGAATTGTAGTAAATACGGTAGAGAAAACAGAGAAAGAGTCATAGGAACACTATAGAGATTACAGCACTGTAAGACGATACACAGAATGTGTATATTTGATTCAAATCACGTGGTTAAAAGCCTATTTGAATAGGATTCATTTATTATAAATCTACTACTAAGAGTCTGTAAGTAGATATCTTTATAATATTTAGCTGGACACAGTTATCATTCCACGTTTATGTTACTTATCTTGATATTGATTATTCAAAAATTGAATGAACATTTTGACTGATCGTTGCTAAGTAACCATGTCTCTCACACACAACGAGGATAATTCGTCTCAAGGTTAGGAGATCGCGATCTCTTCGCCGGCCTTGTATCCGATGGGTCTTGAGTTCAAGTTCTAATGCCACTAAAGATCCGTCGTAAAGCGAGGTGTGGTAAATCTATCCAGGTTGAATGTCCTCATATTGGAGAGGAAGGTGCTAAATCAGGTGTCGTCCTTGTCACTTGACCGAAGCTCAAAATAATGAGGTCCGTTGCCAATATCCCTCGTGCTGCTTTCATGTACGATGCAATCAATTAATTCATAAGATGAGTAAAGACGTGTTGAAGTATGAAATTATCAAAATTTAATTGTTTTATATGTTTAATTGTTTTTATAATTTTCGTTCAACAAAAAACTGGAAATGTTGGCTGGATTTCGCTGATTTTTCACTTGAGTTACATATTTTTTTTTAAAAAATGTGATTGTTAGTTTCGTATGAACAGTAGAAAATCAGCGACGTTTTGGATTAATACAGATTGAATCCTTCGCGTCGAATGTTTTAATTTTAAGCTATGATCCAACCTATATCTTTAATTTTCTATATCATGTCACATGAAGCTTTAATGGTTAAGTTCCGATTAACATGCTACATCATTATTACTTCCTTACACCTTCTCGCATCCAAGAAGTTAAAAACAATCATAGTGAACTGAATGGAATGAGATCATATCAGGTCTGCTCATTCGGCCTATGGTTAATTCAGAAAGAAAGTTCGAAGTGCATCTGAATAAAAAGATGTGATACTTTTGAAGGATATTTTTAAACGTATCTAGTTATAATCCCCCGTGGTATAGCGGAGGACCGGCCGGCTATTTCTTATTTACCCGCATTTGACGCTTCAACTTACACTGTAATTGAGTTCTTAGCACACACATACATTTTCTTTTAGCTAATCTCAACTGCTTTACTACGTTGCTTGATATGAGAGCCTCGCCTTGTGAAAAAACTGTGATGAATGTAAATGAGCCTTACTATTTATGGAGAAGTGTAGCGAAAAGGATGAAGGAGATAGTGAGTGAGCTATAGAGGAATGTTTAGAGTTTCGAACTACTATAAGACAATATTCAAAGCGCGTATACCTAACTCTGATCCTGTTATTAAGGGGTTCTACTGTTTAGAATTTAAAAGATAAATAGATATTGTTTTTACTATAATCATTTGTTCGGGATGAGTTAACTGCTCCACATATTTAATTTATTCTAATTATTGTTTTTTAAATAGTAAACTGGTTGAAAATTTTGGCTAAACATTATTAAGTAGTTATGTCTCTTACTATCAACTAAGATAATTCGTCGCAATACTTATTTAAAAGTCGAAGAGTTTGGCCAACATGTTAACTATCAACTGAAAAGTTCAAATGATGTACATTGCTTCTTGTTAAACTGGACTCTTTCGTTTTTAAGAGGATAAAAGGCAAATAATTTGTTTTTTTTTTTAATTGTTGGTAAAATGCCTTTTTTAATAAACCATTGCTACAACGTTAAAAAAAAATGAGCATGTCTGTATTATGCCTAATTATCACTAAGTTTGCAAATACGAGAAGCAATATTTAGGAAAATCTTAGGAAACTAAAAAAAAAAGTTAATGAAATTCAACTAATTGTGTAATAAGAAGACAGAGAAAGATAAAATTGATTTTAATAGAACTTGATTACAAAATATTGTTTTCAATATCCAATTGTTATGGTACATATACATGTGCGAACTGAACCTTTCGTTGAAATCATTATTCTTACAATGAACTTCAGAAGTCCATGGGAAAGAACAATCAGCAGAAAATAGACGATGGAACTGGTGGTACGCAAGCGTAATAGTCGCAAAAACCTGAACATCTTTAAGAACTGAACGAACTGTTCGCGAACCACTTGCGGTGAGCCTCCTGTTGGTTTTACGACAAATGCAATGAGAGTTCACAGTTCAAATTGGGATTGCGTCCTGTGTAGTTCGTTGGTTTTCTTTGTGCTCGTGAACCTCCGAACTCCATCGTCTTTATTATAATAGTAGCTGGTGGTTCAGCTTTGGTTCTTTCCTTTTCCGTGTACCATGGGGAGTACGTTGAGAAAATAATCCCATGAATAGGTTTGCGAACGATTTGGCTCACAAATGTATATGCATCCTAAAATGTACTTGCTGTTCAATTATCACGACAGGCGGCACTGCCGAACGTTACACAGATATATATATATATATATATATATATATATATATATATATATGCGTGTGTGTGGTGTATGTGTAATGATTCAACTTGAATTTGTAATAGTCTTACGTAAAACTAATTTAATTTTCTAATTTTTCCCATTATATAACCCATTAGAAAAGTTATCCTTTAATTTATGCAATCACGTGTTCGTAAAATCTGCTGAATGTGTATTTTTGCACGTCAATTAAGGATAATGATTATATATAACTTGAAAGAATGCTGATAGAAGGAAAAAAGTTGCCTGGACAAAATAACGTCTATGTTGTGGTCTAGGCCCAAATATTTCTTTAAAACAGAAACTGATCTCAAATAAACTATATGCGATTTCCTTTAAATTGAATCATTTCTGTATCATGCGATCGGGAAATTTTTCGATTAGAACTTTTATTTCATGAAAAAACACTTACACACACAATCATATTTACTATAAGAAATTATGAGTAATATAATCTCCATTTTCTTTAATTGGAAAACATTTTCAATTTCGGAGGTGGTATGCAATCGAGTTTAACAACAAATTTCTTTTTGGAATGTGTTCTCATAAATTTTTAGAAATAGGATTTGTAAATTAGTCTGATAATTTTATGGCAAAAGTAATCAAGAGATAAACATTGGATTGACAATGCAAACAAAAATAAATACAAGAAATAGTTTATTTTGAGAATTAAAAGAAAGAAAATTTAATTCATTTTTTCTAGAAAGAAGCGGAACAGGAATTATTTCACAATATATTTCTCGTGTATCAAAAATGTCGAACAATTTGCAGTGAAACATAAAGGCCAAATGGATTAAAAAACGTTAATAAAGGTTAAATGATTAAGGAGAATATGTATAAAAAAGGCCAGAAATAATTATTTATATCTTAGTAAAAACTATTTATAAACTCAACACTATATAAATACATATTAATAATAAGAGATTAATTTTGTTTGAAGGTAAAGCATTTTGTAGACATGATTATTTTCTGTATTTGAAATTGTAATAAAATTGCCCATTGTTTAAATGTTAGCTCAGTATTATTCAAATATTAGAACATAGTTAAATATGGCTTTCAATGTTTCAACACATCTAAATAATCGAAAAATATTTTGTATTGATACATACGATTGACACCAGACGCTACTAATTATGCAAGACATGAAGTGATCAGATTAAAAAAGTTTCATATCTCCAAAAATAACTGTGTTGTTATGACTAGTATGAATAAAAATACAAGATTCCATCTGATTAAAATTTAAGTCGTTGCTTAGATTAATATTTTTATATAATTAATCTATTTTTTTCTTTCTATGCTATCTTTAAATGCAGTAATTTTCACTTGATGTTATTTGATTAATTTTTTAATGATACCATATACACAAGTGTACAAAAGATAAAAAAAAAATAAGATTAAGTTTCAATAAACTCATATTAAACTCCTTCAAAGTAGTCCACTTGGGTTGCCGAACACTTCTCTCAACGATTCTGTCATTCTTAAAAGTTTGGTTTTATTAACGTCGTACTAGAAGTAACACGAGGACTATTGGCGATGGACCTAATAGTTTTGAACCTCGGTCAAGTGACGAGGATGACACATGAGCTGGCACCTCCCACTCCTAACTTCCCACCACGCCAACATGAGGATTTTAAGCCCTGACAGATTTAACGTGCATCAGCTCCGACTACACGGTGAATCTTTAGTGTCATCAGGGCTCGAACCCAAGACTCGACGAAAACCGCCGACCGTGACCATAGCCACTAGGTTACCGAGGCCACACCATACCATAAGTAGACCTTAATCGATTCTTTTGAGATTACTCACAGTTAGTTCTACGTATTCTTTTTGTACTACAAAATTGAAACCTTTCCACTCATTTCGTTGGTTCTGGTTATTTGCACATGGAATTCACTAAGCTTTACACAAAATTTAATGCACTTGTGTCGCCGAAATTTTCTTTCGTCTTGTTAAAAACGAAAATTCAACGGAGCTTCTTGTATTTCCTCTCTAATCTATGGTCTGACGGTGATTGACAGCCTCCCGAGGCAAGAAAAAATTTACGCATGTGTATTTGGATAGCTTACATATGTGTTTGTTACACGTATGTAGGCTCTCCTAACACTACGGCTCCTTAAAACCACACTTCCTCAGGTTTATTTGTTTACGCACGAAAAATTGGAATGCACGAAAATCGTCGGATATTTTTTGTGCACAATAGTATAATTAAATAGATACTTCTGAGTTTGTAATGTTTAGAACAATATATTTTGACTGATAATTGGGAAAGCAATTTGTCTTCTTCATTTTCTCAATCACTTTGTTAAACAAGTAAAAAAAAAATTTCATTTAATATGTGTTTTTATTAATCTGATGTGTTCAGTTCGTGAATTTTAGAGGACATATCTAATTACTGTAACTTATTTCTTCTTAATATAAAATTGTATGCAAAGACAATTACATTTCTTTTTTCTTGCCTTTTAAATGATTCTCCCCCTAAGCTTATTTAAAATCAACTAAGCCTTAAATTCTAAGGACTAATTAAAATTAACTTTCTCTAATTTATCTCTTCCACGCAAATTTATTGAAATTAAAAAAAGATCATTATACATATTAACAACCATTATTTAAAAAAAAATGGGAAATAAAACTAAACTGAAATGTTCGATTTTAGTTTTAGTTTAGTTTTTATTAACGTCGCACTAGAAGCAACACGAGGGCTATTGGCGACGGACCTCGTAATTTTGAACCACGGTCAAGTGACGAGGACGACACCTGAGCTGGCACCCCCCTCTCCTAACATCCACACCACGCCAACGGGAGGACTTTGGGCCCCGAACAGATTTAACGTGCATCAGCCCCGGCTACACGGCGGGTCTTTGGTGGCCAAGGATCGAACCCGCGACTGAACGAAAACCGCCAGCCGCTATCCACGACCTTGACCACTAGGCTACCGCGGCCCCCACTGAAATGTTCGAATTGAAGCATTTTATTATACAAAGTACTTTAAATTACTAAGAGATGTTCAAAATTTCAAACCCTCATTCAAAATCAATGTTTTAAGAACGTGTCGATTTTTTGGTTGGTTGGTCTTATTAACATCGCACTAGAAGCAACACGAGGGCAATTAGTGACCGATCTCGCAATTTTGAACCTCGGTCAAGTGACTAGTTGGTTTTTTTTTGGTGAATACATATCAAAACTTTTAAAGCGTTTTCATCTTTCAAATTTATGTTATATAGTGTCTTGATCAAGTTTCTTAGTGCACAGCTCTTAAGAAAAATAATGTTCTTCATGTGAATTGACATGATTTGTTGTCAAAATCGGCTCTTCCAAAGATTTAGTAAATCTTTGAGGTTCTATTTTTAGAAGGGAAAAAAAAACACTGCTAAAAATTTTCATTACCTAATCCTTTTGATAGTGGAAAAGATTAACACATTAAATAATAATGCGCGTTCTGGTTCTGTTGTTTCGCGTAGAGAGGAAGTGTCATTTTATCGATTGGTCATTTTTATAAGGTCGCTCGTCATGGAGACCGATATACAAACAACTGAAGATGAACATTCCTTCAGTATCTACTACATTAATAAAGCAAATAGAGTGTATCCATCAGCATTCTTTTAGGATTTCATTATTTGAATTGTATATCTTTAAATCTATTCCTAGATGCAGCACTAAGGTGAAATGTGTAAAAACAATGGGGCAAATATTTCAAGAAGAGTTGCAATTACATTTTATTAGAGTAGGTAATGGTGTACTTAAATTATGTACTTTCTTTCAATGCAGTTTTTTTAAAAAAATATTATTGATTAGACTGTTCGTTTCATGTAACAAAAAAGCGCAATCTATTTCAATCAAAATTTGAAGAATCTGTGAAAATCAGCGATCTTCAATCACATTTGAGTTTGAGTGACATGAAAATGTTCTTTTTTTCTGCACACAAATGCTGTATTTTCTACTTTGTTTAAATACACGAACCAATCGTAAATTAAAGTTTTTCAGTCAAAATCTTATTTTTCAATGAACATTTTCAAACTGTTTGATAAATCAAATTGGGGGTGTCCCATCTTTTGGTATACTAGGTTACTTATGAAAAATACGATTTTTTTTTAGCTGCACATAAAATAAGTTAACAATAGCTGTTGAGTAAAAAATAATCACATGAATTGCATAATTTATGCATTACAGTAATTATTTAAATTTCAATAATTTATGTTCTTTTTAATAATACGAAACAAAGACTTGCAACATTAAATTAATGAGATGTTTGACTATACTTTTTTGTGACAGTATTGCTTTGATAAAATTAGTTACAATTCTCAGTGAGTTGCAAAGGTACTCATTTCAGACAGATATTTTGAGTTTAGCTTTGTTTTTCGAATGCGTCAACCTTGAAAATACTGAAGATACTTCTCTCTCTCTCTCTATATATATATAACACATCGATCAATAACTCCCGAGTCTAACATTGAAAACAACATTTTTTTGCAAATTTTTGTCATCAACATAACCTTTTGTTAATCCCTTTTAGGGTGATACAATCATTCAACGCTTTCAAATCTTTTCCCAAAAATTTTTCTTTTCCCTAAATCTTTGTTGTTGCAGTAAATAACTGATAAACACACCTGACATCATCGACTCGTTGCTGTTTTGTTCCATCGAAAACAAATTGCACCCACTTGGAAAAACCTTTTCACTTCCTTTAAAACCACTGTTCAGTAAATACACTTCCATATGATATCTGTGTCATCTCAGCAATCTCACGGGCTTCACTTTACGATCTTTCATTATAATTTTTGTCAGCTACTCTCATTTCCGGTGAACGGCTTCCACAGGTCTACCCAGGACGTTCCGCGTCATTTGTGTCGTACGACCACGGTTAAACTCGGAAAAACCACCGACAAATCGTACCTTTTGATGGACAACCGAGTATACTTTTCAATCCATTGTTTCGCTGCACGGTTTTTTACCACTTAAAAACAATGTTTTATCAGAACACGAAACTCGGTTTTCCATTTTTAAACAAACTACATTTTACTCCAACCTCGATAACTCAGCTGTTTCTGGTCGATCGACTTAAAACTTTGACATTTCAAACAAGGTTAATGCCTAGAAGACCGGTTACTGGTTACACAGAAACCATCTCGGGTTAGTCTCGGGAGTTATTGATTGATGTATTATATGTGTGTATATCATACATCATATATATATACACTTATGATGATTTATCTTAATACCAGGACTTTTAAGTCAAAAAGCATCTTCCCCTTTTAACTATTCTAACTTCCTCTTTTAGAATCACGCATAGTATTAAAAAGATCCCTCACCGAATTTTATCTCTGAATTAACAAGATTTTAAGGCCTCTTTCCCTCTCGTGGCCGCGGTAGCTTACTGGACGTGGTCGTGGAATAGACTAGCGATAGACGTTGTTTTCGTCGAGTGGTGGATTCATTCCCTAACGCTACTTAAGACCCATTGTGTAGCGCTGCTGATGCACGTTAAATCTGGGTGAGGTCCTAAGACTTCCCATTAGTGTGTGGAACTTTGAACAGGGAGAAGTCAGCTCAAGTGTCATCCTCGACACTTGACTCAAAACTGCAAGGTCTGTCACCAACATCCTTCGAGTTATTTCTCAATACGATGTCAATAAATAATCACTATACGTTTTCCTCTCGGATACAAAAGTTGTCGACAACTAATAAAAGCTCTCTTCTTCGCCTAGCTCTGAGTATGACTCGCTAATATCGTTCTCTATATTGGATTAAACACTATCAGTTCGAAAAATGCTTCAAAGCATTAAATAAATATCAAGATTAACTAAAATTGACGACTGCGAATTATTTCTTGAAATCAATAACAACAACATTGTCAAGGTGCGATGATTTTTACAGTGACAAATCCAGAAAAAATCGATAAAGGGAACAAAAAAATTGATGAGGAAGCCATAATTTTTTTTTAAAGTTCGTAACACTTAACCGTTTGTTTAATTCGTTTATTGTTCATCTGTTTATTTAATTCTTAATCTAAAAATAAATTAAATTTCAACTCAAAAAGGAAATTCAAATTGAGAACTAAGAATTTACAGTACAACAGATAGCTCGGTTCTGTGCTTGAACACAATAAATAATTTTGAGTTAGAATAACAAAATAAATACTAATATTTTTAATTTGGGTAGGATTTCCCTGATCAAATATGTTACTTTGTCTGTGTGGGAAGTTATGTCATAGGGGAGGGGCACGTGCTCGATGCTCATCCCCCTGTATATGCCACATTCTCTCTTTGTATGTGTGTGAAAATTGGTGGGTAATATACGCTTGCATTGGGTAAAATAGAGTCTCATATATATCAAATGATTGACAATTTTTCTAAGATTGAAATCTGTACTTGAATATTCTAAATTTCTTATCTGAAATCGAAAATCAAAAACTGCATATTTTTTGTTTTAGTTTTGAGATTTTCATATTTTTAGTTTCATTTGAACGTTGTTATAGTTTGAAACATTATTTTGATCGATTGGTTTTCATCTTAAAAATATCATTTAAGGAGTGGTTAAGTTTGCTAAAAATCTATAAGCCATTTATCATTGTACAATTCATGTCGAAATTTTACTTTCAATTTCATAAATGTCTTTTTTTCATTCCTCAAGTTTTAAAATTTGTTCAACATTTTACCTCAACATCACCACCTTACTTCCGAAAAGTCTGCTATGGTTGAGCAAGACATATTTACATGAATGATAATTTTGAATAAACAAATACCTTCGTACTCTTTGCCCACATAGAGGGAGAAAGAGATATGCATTTAATTGAGAATGATTTTATGAATATTCTCAATAGTAAAGAATGTGTCGATAAAAAGGAATGTCATTTTTAAATTAATTTTGAATTTATAGCGTGTTAAAAGTTTCTTTTTTATTTTATCTATATCTTAGTAATATTATTTTATTATTTTTACTCGCTAACTCAAAATATTTGATAGCATGCGAGTTTTTGTTGGTCATAATCATAGACAATCTGGACTGCATAGTGTCTGTGGTAGGATAAGTTAAATCAAAATAAAGGTGACAAAATATTATACACTTTCCATATCCTAGCGACGTAATCCTCTTACCCAACTTGTCTGTCACCTTAAATGTTACTCTAATAACAAAATCTAAATTTCACTAAAGTTCAAGCACAGATAAAGTAATTAAAATAGTCAATAATGTTTCAAAATAGTGTTTATTAACTCTCCAATAAAGGGAATGCTCTCAACCAATTACGAATACCTTGCCACAAGTACTAACAACTTCTATAATGTAGCAAAAAATATGCTTTCTGTGAAATGATACGAGTAAACCTTCCTAATAGTTAATTAACCTGGCATAGTTTGACCCTAGTCTCAAAAAATGACGTAGACAAGCAAGGAAACTCCCACGCACTCTTCCTATTACCGGAACCTTATCTTCCTCGATTTAAATCTCTGTCGATTTTATATGATTACGCTTTTATATCTATTCACTTCCAATTCAAAGTTTGTTTAAGTTGCATAACCACGTTTCATTTGTTTGGAAAGAATTGGAAACTTAAATATAGATTTTCACGAATCGCTCATGTTACATCCTTTGAAAATGTTATTTAAATATGGCCCACAATTAATTCATATTCTGTATAATATGCATAGTAAAAATGTTATCGTACCAATTATACACTGTTGGACATTAAAAATGTTACACTTGGAAGGAAAGCGAATAACAAAACCTTATTTAATGTGCACATATAGTATAATGAAGACATGATTAAATATACAGATGCTTTATGATACAGCGGGCAGAATTCATTACATAGAATACTAAATAATATGCTATTGCTGTCATACCACCTATGACAGCAACAGCAGTTCTAATCCGGCTGACTATCGAGTCGAGTTGAGCTTGGATGAGAGATATAAATTCACCATTCCTTGGTGCTTCAACTCAGTGCCACAATTCATCGATCGTAGGGGCTAACGAGTGGTACCCTACCAGTCTCTTAGTAACATATGGACGGATGTTTTAACAGATGACAGATTTGATGAACATAATGGTCATGCAACATGCGATCAGAGGTCTTGAAGATTGGTCACATTCACAGACTTTAATACTTTAGAAATGTAACGATGGTTACTCAAAGTACTTGCTGTGCAAACAAAAGGATACCGGAATGGTTAGAGACTGTATGACGATGACGAATTTCTCCTCAGTGCTTATGTGCAAGAATACGTCTATTCTGAATTTCTCTGCAGAACCGGGATTCGTCTAATAAGAACGACATGACATCCCTGCTGTGTCCATTCAATGCACATTACATAGGCGTGCATGTCTCTGCCGCAGCCGCAAAAAAAGTTCATGTACCAGAAATCTATGGACGTCGTCGCACTGTTCGTGCAGCTACTTGTCCTGTAAATGAGCCAAGTTCCTGACTCAAAGTGTGAGACATGACTGAATAATCCTGTAAGACTGACGCGTGGATAACATGTTTGTTCTCTGGACGTTAGTGGCTGAGAGTCATGCAGTGGTTCTCATGAATTCATCAATTTCATATTTGCATGAGATTTATGGGAACACGCAACTCTAGCAGCAATATCGCGGAACGATAAACTGCTATCCCTCTAAGCCATGATACTACTGCAGTCAAATAGTGGCGTTGGGCTATTTGAGATTTTCTCTTCACTAAACTCAGGGACATTTGGTAATTTAAAATGCAAAAAATTACAATTCCTTCTGAAATGAAATGAAACGTGATTTGGTAAATTAGATGAAGATAAGAAGAGTAATACATTGAATTCGATAAAGGGATGTACGCTTCAAAATGAATTGAAAGGAGAGAGTAGGGAGATAAAGGATATCGATAAGTTGACAGGGACTTCTTAAGGCATGGGCCCTGGCCCTTGTCTCGTTCTCTACTCGGCCTCAATTTAGATCATATCAGAATAATTTTAATCGTCAAATATTGTTCCCGGACATGACTGGTTGAAGACAGTTACTTCTATATTAAATATTTCTATTTACAACGTTTGCTGAGAATCAGGGGAAATTATTTTAGTTTTATTTCTAAAACGAGATATGTCCAATTTATTGATAACATTGTTGCTGTGGGAAGGACAGCTACAGACACTCCTTCCAGTGGCCTGTTATTTATTTGCCCACATAAATTAAGGATCACTCAAGAATGGACAAGAGATACACTTAAACCCCCAACAGAAGGGACAAAAACAAATTCCTGATTTTATGACAGGCTTCAGGGCTAACAAACAGAGGGTTCAAATGACTCTGAAGGAAATCACACTTTTTTGAAGAAACAAGGGTCTTCAGTTCTAAATCGCAATTTTTTCCTTTAAATTTAATTTTTGTGAAATAGCAAAAGGTAATTAGGTTTTTATATTTTAATTGTATTTCTTTGAGTTTAAGATAATATGCAAATATTTATATCGTGGTAAAAAAAGTAAAATAATATGTAATTGTATTTGCATTTCTTATAGAGAGAGTTATAAAAGTAGTATCCAGTTTTAAAAAAAAATTCTGCTCTTTTTTTTTTTTTTTTTTTTTAATTTCCTTCCCTCTCCCTCTGAACAACACGAAATAATATCTTAACTGTTTGGAAAATTATGTATAAATATTTAAATGGACCCTTGAGAATATTTATATATTGTGATTAATATGCATAAGAACGCTTTCTTTCATTTTGAATGCGCTATGATCTTCCAAAAGAATTTCCGATGCGTATTGTAATTCAGAGAAATATTTTTATTTGCTTCTGAAATGGAAAGCGTTATTTAACTCGGTTAAAAATTCAAATGACTGTCCTTTTTATTATTATTTAAACCCGAATAAAAAAAAAAGAATATTTATAAAACGAATGTATTACATTACTATTGATTATAGTAATGTAATATAAATATATAAAAACAATCTTATAACAGGAATCCTACAGTATGATTTGATAATTAGATAAATAATTGCCTGTACAATAATTTAATATTTTAAGAATAAATATCAAAAATAAAGAAATTCTCTTCCATCACAGAACAAAATAAAAGATTTTCAGTGAATAAGAACCCTCACTAGAAGTGACCTATTTGCATGTGTATGTTTTATCAGATTTTCCAGCAGAAAATTGAAATTTATTATATATACTGTAATTTTACACACTTTTTTATTTACAAATTAGTGATTAAGTTTTCTCCTTTTTTTCTTGAACACACACACATGAAGCTAATTGTTATACATAATTATGTACATATTATGTTAGATGTGGCATAATGATTTTTAGAACAGTGTATTTGTTCATTTTTAATAGCAAAATAATAATTCTTTTTCAAATAACTCGTCACCCAAATGTGTGTGTGTTATTTTAAAAAAAATTCGTTATTTTTGGGATATAATAAAAGGAGAGCCATCTTTTACTAAGTTATTCATAATTTTTCTGTATATCATATTGTACCGGTTTAAAAGTGGATTCTAAGTTATAACTGGTCATTTATTTTTTAATAACTGATCATTTTATTTTAAAACTTCACTCATGCGGAAAATGGGTACTCCAGTTAGTTTTGATGTAAAACCTTTAAAGCTCCCGTCCTCAGAACACCGAGAAATCCCGAGGGTAATGTTAATCCTACAGAGTTTCGCATTTTTCTATTTACATCTAGGGTATTGCTTTTAATTGTATGGAGTAAAATGCATTCTAAAGAGCAAAATAATAATAATAATAATTTTTCTTTGGTTTTCGATTTTTTAAAAATGTTTGCAAGTAGTTTTAAATATTTTCATGAGCCTGGATTGCTTAATTAATGATGAATTACAGACAGCATATACTCGACTTTCTGCTAAGAAATTAAAAGGAATGAATTAGATGCTACTTTTTTTAACTATCAATTGGAATGACTTTTTGACACGTATTGATAAAGTAAATCTATTTCTCCAGAGTAAAAATATGGATTTCTCGAAAGGTTTAAAACTAATAAAATCGTTAATATAAAAACCAAAAGACTCTTTTAACTATTTATGTGTCAAAAGCCAGATATGTATCCTTTATAAAGGAGTATCAAAGTGTTCACAAGCATGTAAGACAATGCAGTGTTAGTGTAATTTTCTTGAATGAAATAGAGACACCGACACAACGTTTGAAAATAGCCACAACCAGAAATTTAAAATAGAGAGACCTTTTCACCAATAATCGACTCTCTAATTTAAAATATACAAACGCGTAGTAAAAAATATGAATTTTTTGAAATGTTCGGATTTTTTGAAAATAATTCTTATTCGGATGCAGAAATTAAAATAGCGAGCGGGAAAACGTCAACATTTTACGATAAAGACATTAATGGAGAGGAACTGAACTTGGAATGTCAACATTTCAAGTCATATAATCATTGATGGCGAAAAGCTGAAGAAAAAGCAAAGAGAAGAAATGGGAAAAAGAAAGATTAATAAAAATATAAATCTGCAAATGCAGATGAAGAACAGTTGTTGGATGAGGTGACTGGAATTGCAATCAACACGCTCTATACATACAAGTATAATGAAAGACTATTCACACTGTTTTCCCAATGCTAAAATAACAATGAGAATTTTCTTATCAATGATGATTACTAAAGCGAATGGTTCATTTTCAAAACTCAAACCGGTCAAAAATGAATTGAGAAATCGTATGACTCAATCGCGTTTGAATAATTTAAGCTTAATGAGTATTGAAATGAAACATTATTATTAACAATTGATTTTGAAGAACTAATTAATGATTTTACAAATTTTAAAATGTAGAATGCGAATATTTATATAAAACCTCATTTTACTATATATTGTACTTAATGATCTGTACATGTATGTACACCAAATTAGATTAAATGGTCGCAGATGGGGCCTATTTTTTCATAAGGACCCAAGGCCTCAGGAAGTCTTAAGACGTCCCTGCAAGTTGATATAGATATTTGTAAATTGTATTGAATCATCGTAATTAATCGTTTGGGTTGAAGTGACAGTTAAAGTAATAAGATTTGAATATGCTATAATCGAGACGTGCTTGAATCGGCAAGATGATTTGGTAAACTAAGATTCTATTATTAGGAAATAAACTACGATTAACTGAGTTAAGAGGGATTCGAGAGAGTACGACTTTATATATTCTTTGGCAGTTAATAAAGTGTTTTGTCCTGCTGTTACGTATCTTCACTTATATATTCACATAATTACGCGCAACGTGCTGTTAGGAGTTCCTCCTTCTTACATACGACATAATACGATATCTGCGCAAACAACCAGATTCGACTATCGAAGAAGAAAATTGCTGTTCACGTTTAAACAGACTGTAGATGGCGTACTTCTACCTGAACTGCACAAACGCAATGAAATGCTAATAATTTGTGTATCCCTGCAAGTTGTATCTATTATGCAAATTTAACATTTACTATGAGCACATTTTCATAGCGTAGTAATTTAAATGGCCAATAATGTCTATAAATCATTAACTTTTGATGAAAGAATTATCTAATCTTGTTTTGAAAATTATTTATTAAAAATAGATTTTCGCGCGCTATCTCGGAATCATGTTTCTTTTATTGTAACTAAAAGAAATCATTTCCTTTTCCGAGGCTATCAGCTTCAACTCATTTCACAAGAACAGAAATCATAATACTTTCAGATCATGGGAGGCGAATAAATTTCTCACCATTTGTGTCATTTCCGCTATTGAAATATTATCAAACTCAAATTACAAACAATGAGAAGTAATTCTTGCGTCATTTAAAATGGTGAAATGAAACATAACATTAAATTCTTTCTCTCCAAGGCTAGAAAGATTACTAATGCATGTGTCGTAAGACATTCTTTATGGAGTGTATATCTTTCTCAAGAAGTTTCAGTTTTAGTTTTTACTTTTTGTAGAAACTGTTGGATCTCTATTTTGAATATAGGTATTCATTTTACACTTAAAATGAATACATAAGATGAATACTTTCCTTTTACACTTCACATTACCGGCCATTTTGATCCTATTGAATTTCTACTTTAATCCTCAAATCTATAATATTTTATTTATTTGAAAGTGCATTCGAAAGAGCAAAAACTAATGAAGGTTTCTTCGGAATTGCATTTTCTTTAGGCTTTTAAAAATAATTTTAACTCTATTTTAATTATTCGTTTGGGGGTGTTCCGGTCTCTAAAAATATTTTCAAAAATCAGTTTGTTAATATAATAAAATAATTTAATTCAAAATAATTTATGAAATAATATTTTCATAAATTCCATAGGATTAACATTTTGTACACGAAATCAAAATGGCAGGTAGAAGTTCATCTTTAAATATTTCAATAAAGAATAATTAAATAAAATTTCATCATTAATAACGAAGAAACTTATAAGAACAAATGGGTAAAAAAGCAAAACACAGTAAAAGATGTAGGGGGAGGGGAGTATTAATTTTGAAACTATTTAAAGGGCTTATGTTACAATTTTTGGCAGGACCAAAAAGTTTACGAACGAGTAATTTTATAGTTTATCTAATCACGCAAAAAAATTTTATATTTTGCTTTTATGCTAGTGTTTTATCGTCTTACTCGGCTACATGTAATTTTTCTCAGGAATTTTCTTGATCATTAGAGAAAAACGCATTATCTTTTAAGGTTCCCACCTACTGGCCATTTTAATTTCGTGAACGTAATGTTAATTTTATGGAATTCCTACAACCCTCGTCAAGTTTTAGTTTATTTTTTATTAACGTCGCACTAGAAGTAACACTAGGGCTACTGACGACGGACCTCGTAATTTTGAACCACGGTCAAGTGACGAGGACGACACCTGAGCTGCCTCCCTCTCCTAACATCCACACCACGCCAACGGGAGGACTTTGGGTCCGAACAGATTTAACGTGTATCAGCCTCGGCTACACGGCGGGTCTTTGGCGGCCAAGGACCGAACCCGCGACTGAACGAAAACTGCCGGCCACGAATCCGAAACCTTGACCATTAGGCTACCGCGGCCCTACAACCCTCGTCAAATCTTTGACATTTTACCCATTTGAGTGTTAAAAAAAGTGCATTCGAAAGAGTACAAAATAATGGGAATTTCAGTGGAATTGCATTTTCTCTCCGATTTTTGAAAATATTTTTAAAGATCTGAAAATCTACAAAAAACGAATAGTAGAAATAGAAATAAAAATATTTTCAAAAATTGGCGTAAAATGTAATTCTGCAGAATCCTTCATCATTTTTGACTGCTTCGAATGCAATGTTTGCATTCAAACATATAAAATAGAAAAGATTTGAGGTTGGTAGATGAAAGTCCGTAGGATTAGCATTATGCTCACGAAATTAAAATGACCGGTAGACGAGAGCCTTAATAACCTGAATAAATGGATAAGAAATTATAAAAAGAAGTTTTAAAATTTAACAATTTTATTATAATTGTAATTTAAATATTAAATTAATTTCTTACAATTGTTTTTTAAGATACCTCAATGTTAATATTTTGTATAAAACGTACGGGAAGGGCAATCCTAACCAGTGTAAATTACTTTATGCAAGAATCGGAATACTAGAGTAGCTCAAAAAGTACCCGTGCTACGAATCAGAAATGGGATAACTCATTGTAACATTACTCATTGATCTTTTTTAGTTTTTCAAAGAAATCTACGAGTATGCTGCCCTTCGCGTCTCAAAAAATCACCACCGGATCTTTTCCGGCCGATGAGACCATCTTCGCCTTCTTTGGAGCAGATTCTCCAAAAGTAACCCATTGTTTTGTTTCTTGCTTAGTTTCGAGAATTCAGATTCTCATTGACGGCGATAACACGACACAAAATGACGAAGATAGTTGGAAGGCACCACAGTAAAATTTTGATTTGGGCGCTAATGGTTAACAAGTCAAAACTAACCTATGAATCAGTGGATAATTTGTTTTAGTGCCGTTTAAAGGAACGTATACACAAACGTGCTCAGCAGCTCGCACATGTGATCGCGTCAAAAAACTATTCATCTTTCGTCAGATTTTCATCGAGCACTAAGTGAATTGACAGTTTAGATAATGACAGGGTCGAACCAACGAACGGCTCGCGAGTTCCTTGGCTCGCAAGTGTATACGCAATTTAACAGATGGCAGAGCATAATGGTTACATCAATTTTCCTAATCAACGCTCTCTATTGTTCAACTCAGGTATTATATAAACCATCCTCGTAAGTAAATTGTGAAACTGAAATATAAAAAAAAGATTTTACTCTCAAATATCCAAATTTTTTGGATTCTTTAACATAAACTTTACCAGCATTTCTATAAGTTTATGAGAAACATTGAGATCTGAAAAAAATTACGTATATTTTCTTCTGGCTAACTGTAACTATTCTATTAATATTTGTAAATATCCATTTTAATATAGTTTCTTCATATGAATATGGTAAAAATGAAAAAAATTCTTGCAAAATTTTGTGACTTTCTTTCTCATAATCGTAATATATAATTTTTAGTTGATGGTTATTGATATCGTATTAATATTTCACATTTGAAAATATTTTTAACCAAAAAATAAAGATAAGTAAAATAAATAAATAAACCTAACTTTGATTTAAAGATGCATTAAAAGGTGTAAAAATATTTTTCAAATATAGGATAATATGTAATTTATAAAAGCTTGAGGCGCTTAACTAAAATACCCAAGTAATATATATATATAATGCTATTAAGAGAAAGAAAATTTTGAATAATAATTTAAAAAAATTAAAAAATAATATTAAAATATACATAAATGTATTAATAAAAAATTTTACATTTAATGACGGATTAGGTCAACTACGAGCGATATATATTTCGACTTTCGAACTTCATTGTGAAGTATTAAGTATCATAGTTACATATATATGTAGCACCTAAAGTTTAATTAGACGGCAAGCAGCTTTATCTTAAATATTAAATGTATTAGTAAAAAAGGTTTCTGAAATAAAAAAAAAAAGATTTTTTAATATATTTTTCAATGGAAGGCGCCCTTAAAAACTCAACAAACAAAACTCTCTTTTAATACTCCGAGTAAAATAAAAACGACAAATTGTTTATTTCGTCATTAAGGAACTGATTAAATCTTCAAAAATTCCAATCTTAAATTCAATCATTTTTGCAAACTAGAAAAAGAAACTAAATTTTAAAATAAATTACATTCTTCTAGAAAAAAAAAAAAAATGTAGTCACTCACTTCTAAAAAAGTATAAATCCAACTTTGGGGCTTCTTTTTCTTCGCGAGCACCACTTTGCCACCGAAAGGCAACCGGTCATCATAATTCGAATCCGGCACATACCTGCGCCTGACCTGTGTCATGACTGACTCCCGCGGACTGAGATAGTTTCAGTAATGGCCACAGTATTTTATCACGATTAGTGGCGAGAGAGACTTTCTTTAATAATTAATACTGCTCGAGTACGCCGTTCGCATTCGGCACTTCTGATACCGCGTTGAGAAATTGAAGATGTCAAGAACTAAATCTGTGTTTTGCGTTCTAAAAAATATTTGAATATTTTATTTAAATTCAAAATACATCATTAAAAAGATCTGTAAATCTTTTTTTTTTA
Organism: Nephila pilipes; assembly: GCA_019974015.1. Taxonomy (NCBI): domain Eukaryota; kingdom Metazoa; phylum Arthropoda; class Arachnida; order Araneae; family Nephilidae; genus Nephila; species Nephila pilipes. Next base: position 150,067 of record BMAW01030190.1, on the reverse strand, counting down.
AATTTCAGAATATCAAAAAACAAACAAACAAAAAAATTCGGAGAAATATTTCTATATTTTAATAGGAAATGGAACATGTTCCGTCTTCTCGCAAATTTCAATGATATTTTTTTTAAAATTTTATTTCACCGAAGAGAAGCAGTAAATATTTTTAAACTGAATTCACGGCCTTTTCATAAATTTTTCAGCACGTTCACTTCTTTTATCACGCTAAAAAGAAAGTTGAATTTCGAAAAAATAACTGTTTGAGTGAAAAAAAATGTCTACGTTTATTATTATTTTAAAAAAATTGGTTTTAGTTTGTATAAAAATTAAAACAATATATATTGATTTGTGGAATAATAGTTTTTTTTTAAACGAGTTTCATTTAAATTAAAAATAAGTTAATTTAGATTTTATGATAAGTAACAAACATTTTTTAAACTGAATTCATGGCCATATAAAAAAAAATTATCGCGCCCAAATTGCAGCTGCTTAGAAAAATTACCGAATGAGCGCTAAAATAGCGAACTTAAAAGAATAAAAAAAAGTAAATTTTTACTTGAGTATAATTCACAGCAAGCTTTAATAGAATTTTTATATTTACTTGAAATAAAACTTTTTGTAACGTAATGCCTATTATAATCATAATACACAAATTGTAAAGAATTATTGCCCATAAAAAATAAGGCTCTCGCTAAAAGAAATAAACTGTTTTAAGTTTGAATTGTTAGTTCTTAAAAACATTTGATTTTATGACAATTAATGGAATCGAAAATTTAAGAGCAAATACCATTTCTTCTCAAACCACTCTATGTAATTAACAATTGGCATTAAGAGGAAGACACTTTCCGGTCTTCAGTGTCTGGGGGATGTTCGGTGTTGGCATTTACCGGTTCAGTGATGAGGTTCAAATTGTTTTACCCCGTTTATTAGAAGGGAAAATAAAGGAAAAATATCTTCAAAAGTTGCTATACATAGGTTGGCACATTTTAAATAACTAGTTCTCTCGAGAAAAATAGATGGCAACCCAATTTTATCGCATATCGGCGAGTGGGTTGGAATGCGCTCTGGCGTTCAGCAACATCAAATGAAAAGAGAAGGCAGAGAAAAGAAGCGGAGAAGAGGGAGAGAACTAAGTATTTCTCGGTTTCGTTCAGGAATAGGGGCGCTGCATGAGCTATCACATGACGCTGATTCATGATCTATCGAGTAACCGAGGAACTGGTTTTACAGTAATTGGAAAATAAATTTAATTCTTCGATAATTAGCTGGAAAATCCTACAGAGTTCGACCCCTCCAAATAGAGCTGGCCTTCAACTATACTGGAATTTGTAAAACTTCACTAATTATATTTCATACCTTTCAAAATAATTAACTATCTACGTTTGATATTTAAATGGTGTTGAGAGAAAAATGTTTTATCATATCTGTTTTTCTGTATTCTGGAGCTGTATCACATCCGCAGATTTTTTTTTTTTTTTTTCCTCTTGTAAATTTTCTAATTTTCAGATTTTATTTCTTCTAGGCAACATAATTCTTAGTACTTCTATTTTTCTTCCATATTTGTAAATTTGTAAGACTGTAATTTCAAACAATACTTCTCTAACCTTTCTAAAGCTTCTTTCTGTTGCGTTCCAAGAACAAATGGATTTTCTTTCTTTGTGAGGTCGCTTAACAGTTTCACAATTTTCGAGTAATCTTTAATGTATTTTCGGAAATATCCTGTTAATCCTAGAAAACTTTGCACTGTCTTTACGGTCGTTGTTTCTGGAAACTTTGCAACTGTTAATGTCTGTGCGACTGAGGGCTTGATGACTCCATTCTCTACTAAGTGAACTAAAAATTCTACTTTTTGCATTACGAACTGACACTTCTTGAATTTTATCTTCAGACCATATTTCTTTACAACTTCGAACAGAATTTTAAGTTTTTGGAGTCCTTCCTTTTCATCTCTTGCTGGAACAATAAGATCCTCCATATAACTAGGTTACTAAAATTCTTTTAAATGTAAGGTCGCTGAAAATGTTCATGACATATCTTTGAAAAACACCTGAACTCGTGCTTAACCCAAAAGGAACTTTGCTGAACTGAAACTGTCCATCTGGAACAATAAAAGACGTGAATTTTCTGCAATCTTCATCAACGCTGACGTGGAAAAAACCGTTCCATAAATCTAACGTGGAGTAAACTTTTGCTTCTCGTAGCGTATCTAAAACATCTTCGATGAAAGATAAAGGAAATTTATCTTTCACTTGCTTCTGGTTGAGTTTTCGCTATTCGAAGCATATGCTCGAAGTTCCATCTTTCTTTTTGACCATCACGACTGGACTGGCGTATTCTGATGAGCTTGGGCGTATGATGCCTTCTTTGAGCCATTCTTCTATCTATTTATTTACTTTTTCTCTTTCCGTGAATCTAATCAGAGTGGTGATTGATAAGGTGATTCATCATCCTTCAAAATAATTCGCATGGTGACGTCGGCGCTTGCTGTCCAATCAGACTGTAAAATTTTCGTAAATTCTTTTTTCATTTCAGGATCTTTTATGTGATTCATTTCTACTTTTTCGACGTTTTCCACTGATATTTGCATTAAGAATGCTTGATTTTCATATTTAACAAATTCTACACCATTCTTCGGAAAGTTGACTGTTGCTCGTTCTAAAATATCTGAACCTATAACTACGTCGAACTTCAGTTTTGCTGTACATAACATATGTCTAGTTAATGTAATGTTTTCTCCATACATCCGAAATTCTTGTTCGAAAGATCCTATCGTAGTTAATTGAGCATCACCTATGCCGGTAAAGAGAATTTTGTTTTTTCGCTAGCTTCATTGGATCGATGATTCTTCTGCTGGCATTTTCTCGTAGTAGACTGAAGGTAATTCCGGTGTCTATGAGCGCAGTAATTTTCTTGTTTCCAAACTTTATTACCTTGGTGCGTAGACTTTCTTGACTGATAGTTGCACATGTTCCTATAGGTTTGCTTGTTTCTCTCGTGAAATTTGTTGTTCTCTTCGACTGGCTTGTATTTGGCTTTATTGAAGAATCGTTAAATCTTCTAAACCTGGAGTAATTCGTTTGAGTGTGATCAGAAACATTTGAACTTAAACATCTGTCTCTTCCGTGAATTCGATTTTGGATACGTCGATTTGATCTCTCTTGATTTCCTTCTTAACTTCCGCGACTGGTAGATTGAGCTTCGTGATGTCGATTATAACTCGTGGTCAATGCAGCTCTCCTACTTGATCTGTCCAGCTCGAATTTTCGTAGCGATTCAAATTGTCGAAATTTTTCTGGTGCTCTGAAATCTCGTTTGCGCTTAAAATACGTATTGACTGGCTTTTGATTTAGTGTTCTCTTGATGTCTTCGTACTCTTCAAATTTTTCTGTTAATTCGACTGGCGAATTTATCGTTGTCCATTCGTCTAGAGAATGTTGTTTGAAGTCGGTAGTTCTACGTTTCATTTGACCTAAGATGATCAGTTTCCTTAATTCTTCAAAAGATTCGATTTTTGACCCTGATGTCCACCCGTCGAAATATGTTGCAAGTTCGTGATAAAAATCAGTCCAAGTGTGGCTATAAACTTTTTGATGCGTTTGTGAATAACTGGCGAAACTTTTCTGGCGTTAATTTAAATCTTTTTATCAGCAGTTCTTTTACGTGGTCGTAGGCGTTTGTTATCTCCTCTGGTTCACGAGCGACGACGTGAGATATTTCGAAGGTAAGAGTTCTAACAGATACGAAACTCAATGTTCTTTTGGAATAGTTAAACGCTGCACTTGAAGTTCGAATAAGACTAAATATAAGATAATATCTTCTTTAACTTCATATTTATGGAAATATTTAGATATTTTCTTGCCTAGTAATTTTGAATTGTCGGTTTCATCAACCATTAGGTGTAATTTGAGTTGGTTTTCTAATTTTAATCGTTCTAGCTCAATTCCGTGTTGATCTTGACGTTGTTTCATTTCAAATTCTTCTTTCGTTTCTCGCTGCTCTATTATACTCGTAAACAAATTTTTAGTGAATTCATCATAATCTGCATCTCTAACGATTAAATCTTTAAGTTTTTTTTAACTGTTATTGAAGGATCAGGCTTTAGATCCGAATTCTTCCGCGAGGATAAACATATCTTCCCTACATCCTTTATCGAGGTACGACATTTTGAAATTAATATGTGAATAATTAAATAGAATCAATTAATTTGAAAATGTACACTTTAATCGTTTTTGCGTAATAATAATAATAAGTGATTTTAAAATAAAACACGCTTATTATGGTGAGTTTTGTTTAATTAATTTGCTTAAGGAATCTGTCTATATATATATATATATATAATACTACAAAATGATAATAAATTACAAAATATCAAATAAATGACAAAAATCATATAAATATATAAAATTTCTTATAGACTATTGCAATTCTGTAATTTGTTAAAGTACTTTTTTTTAAAGAATTATTTATCATATCCTGAAATTCCTTTGTTAAAATTTTCTACAGGACTAAACAGATCGTGAAGGAATATAAAGAAAAAAAAAAAAAAAAAAACAAAAAAAAAAAAATTCAGACATACAGTAGAATAAAGAGAATCAAAAACAATAAAATGATCTATAATGAGATACACTTTCAATTTGCTTAATTAGGAATTCACTGCCAACCCCAATTTTTTCCCCTATGAAGTAATAAGTTGACGTTGATATAGACTCAGTGAGACAAAGCAGCGAACATTGTTTAGACGATACGCTGAAGTTATCTCATGTGAAAATCAGAATGTTTACGTTCTCTGGATAGTGAGCCTAATTACTTTTGCATTTATTCGTTTAAGCGTCTGCAGTCACAGACTGATTTGAAATACCATCGCATATCAATTCGCACACAATAATAATAAAAGAAAGACACTCCTAGATTTTGAAAAAAGACACTCCTAGATATCACAATTTGGAAAAATTTATAAAAAAAAAAAAATGCACTTGGAAAATAATACGTTCAATTCATAACTGTCAGAAACGTGTTTTACAATACCTTGACTTTGGAGATGCAGCATCCAAATTGTCCATAAGAATATTTCCAGATTAAATGGAAGAATTCCATGTAAAACTTCCCATTACCAGCCAGGAGTTCGTATCCTGATGTCATTTAAGACCCACTGTTTACCGGGGCTGATGCACGTTAAATGTGTCACATCTCAAATGCCGTGTCATACTCTTCGCCATTACTATATATTTGTATGTATGTTCGTTTTTCGAGATTTTTGTTTATTTGACTCAATGAATTAATAACTCAAAACTTATATTTCTTTTTTCTTAATTGTTAAAGCATTCTGCTCTTGGTTCCTTTGTTATTTGCAAATTTCAGTTTTTCAATGATCGGTAAACTTGCTAATTTTTTAAGTAACTTATTACCTTGTTTATTTTTATTAAATGCTGTTTCGCGATTTTATGCCCTTTGCGTTAGCTTTTCTTCTTTTTTTCCCTCTACGGTACAAATTAGATATCACTTAGTCCTTTGGTTGAGTGAAATTTGAGGATTATGGTGCAAGAACCAAGGTTTAGTTTTTTTTTTTCCCCCTTAACGTCGCACTAGAAGCAACACGAGGGCTATTGACGTCGGACCTCGTAATTTTGAACCTCGGTCAAGTGGCGAAGATGTCACCTGAGCTGGAACCCCCTCTCCTAACTACCACACAACGCCAATAGGACTGAGGGCCCCACGACAGATTTGACATGCATCAGCCCCGGCTACACGGCGGGTGTTTAGCAAGGATCGAACCCACGAATGAACGAAAACTGCCGGCCACGAATCCGAAACCACGACCACTACATCTTTTCCAATCGTAAAAATCAAATTTATGCGCATCATTCAGAATATATATAATTTCAGGAATATTCCTTACACTTTTCGTATAAAGGTGAAAATTTAACAACGAATGGAGGAAATTTCAGTTTAGTGATCAAATTTAACTATAGAAATTTTGTAATGCTTCATGATCATTTCTGTAAAAACTGGAACTTGTTTAAATTTTTATTTGCAGGATGAAAATAAAAATGCTATCATTAAATTATTTAAATATTCTAAAAATTTGTTTTAGAAAAAGAACGAATAGAATAATGCGACTCAACAATATTTGTTTAAATAGTTTGTATCAAGAGTAATGAGTATAGTTTATATAAACGTCGCACTAGAAGCAACACGGGCTATTGGCGATGGACTTCGTAATTTTGAGCCACGGTCAAGTGACGAGGACGACACCTGAGCTGGCAGCCCCTTCCTAACATCCACACCACGCCAACGGGAGGACTTTGGGCCATCAAGAGTAATGAGATAAAAACCAAAAAAATTATTGATTACACAAGATACTATGTGGTGGTTATATGCGTCTTAGTGTCAGACCTGCGTCGTCAATAATACCTACAAGGTCGTGCCGCGCACGACTCTATTTTTTTTTAAAAGAACTCCAAATGAAAAAAAAATCTCTTAAAAAAAAAAACAAATTTAACTTTTCATTATACTCATATTTACTTATGGTTATTGTGAAATTCTAATATTAAAACAAGAAGTCGGACTCTCTTCCTGTTTGTACAGGAAAATTCTTGTCATATTCGGTGAGTGAATGTAAAGTTTATTGGCGCAAGAGCCAGATAGAGATTAAACTGTGGTCTGGACGTGAAGTTGAAAAAAGACAAGTGGTTGACAAGGAGGGTCGAAAATAGAGAAGGATCGCTAGGGTATCCCGGGAGTGCGTCATCCGTCTTGTCACGTTCGGACGTATCTTAAACATGAAAACACGAGATGCCAATACCTTTATGAGGGCAGACGAGGTCGACAAATTGCTTATTCTGTATCTACTATTTAATCGAAATAATTTATACAATATTTGCCTTTTTATGGTGAATGACTGTTATTGAATAAAAAAAAAAAAAGGTAAATTCATTTACATATTATTAAACATAGGTTAACTTTTTAGTTGAGGAAAGTATGGATTTGAGCATAATTATTCGAAAATTGTTTCTCTTACATTAACAATTTGTTTATTGAAGTAAAATGAGTTTTAGAGACTGCATTCAAGACATTGGCATAACTTGCCTTTTAAAAAAATATAATCAATATATTTAAATCACTTTTGGTTTAACCAGCAATTGATTTCAATTTTAGATTTTAACAGTGAATATCCTCAACATTATACTTCAAATTAAAACCTAACCATTGCCTAGTTGTCATGTTTTAGCAGACAAAAATATTTGATTCATTCTCGTCGCACCAAACTGATGCACGAGGTCACAACAGCTACATGCCATTTGACCCGATCCAATGCTAGCGCCCGAGCACTTCCCCAACATGGGCTTCCAAATGAATTCCTCTCTGTAATGGCTAGACGGTATCTATTTGATTAATCATTTCTTAATTTACAGTAGTATTGTCTTTTGACACGTGAAAAAATATTTTTTTTTTAGAAGAATGGCATATTATGGAGTACCACTGTACTAAAAATACCTTTGAGATTTGAAGTGAAGTAAAAATACATAAGGTGCTCTAAAATTAAAAAATTGCAATTTTTAATTATATGGAAAAACAGGGAAAATGTTTCGTTAGTTCATTCTTAAATACATTCTTTAAATTTGATTTATTTTAATAAACAAGAGTATAGAATACCACTCTTCCTCGAACTATTTGATATAGGTCAAATAGTTGCATTTTTTTTTCACAATAACGGTTAAGATATATCAAGTGTTTCAAAAGCAAGATGAATTTTTATTAACGTCGCACTAAAAGTAACACGAGAGCTATTGGCGACGAACCTCGTAATTTTTAATCACAGTCAAGTGACAAGGACGACACCTGAGCTGGCACCCCCTCTCTTAACTTCCACACCACGCCCACGGGAGGAATTTGGGCCCCAACAGATTTGACGTGCATCAGACAAGACTACACGGCGGGTCTTATTCAAAAGCAAAGTAAAATATTTCTAACAGTGACTATCTGGGTGATTTTAAGAAAAAGTATTCCTTTGTAATAGTTCTTATAATTTTTTCCTCCCCCCCCCCTCGAATGTTATGAGTAATTCAGAAAAAACTGGCTGGGTATCAGAATTTTTTTAAAAGAAAGTGAGAAGACTTAATAAACACACACCATAACTTTAAAATTAATGAGCTTTTCCAAAAAAAAAAACAGAATACCTAAGCTAACGATGCCAGTACTAATTGCTTATCAAAGCCTAAAAAAACAATATAATTATTAAAGGAACCTAACATCCAGAAAGAGTTAGAAACTTTTGATATCCTGGAATTACTTTCAATTTCCAATTGAGATGGTTGAAATACCTGATGAAATATTGGTAAATTGTATAATTGCTGCAATTAAGTGCATGTTTGCCAATCCCCGATTATTCCAGTTTATGGACGAGTACAAGCCTTAATAGAAAATGTTCCAGGATATTACCAAAAATTAGTTTCCGATTTCAATTACCCAAGACAAAAATGGAAATCAATTTTCGGAGATATACTTTAGTCAGATCTTGGCAAACAATGAAAAAAATATTACTATATTCCGTAGAAAAAAAAATTGGTTCATTGTTTTTCTTGCAAACTTTGTAATGATTTTTAGCAAAGTAAAATGGAATAGTTCTTAATTTAATACACTTCCTGAATATACATCTTTGGAGCGATTTTGCAAAGCGATTATGAAATGACAAAACTGTTGGCTTGGAATTTCAAAATTTAATAAAAAGGGAAACTGGCGATGTGATGTTATTGAAATAATTATTTATGCTATTCAGTTTTTTAGATAAACACAACTTAGTCTATTATTGTTTTAGTAACAATTCAAAAGAAACTATGGCAATATTTTACAGTGTATAGAAATGATCGCGAGATCCGATACCCTATAATGTCTGTACATATCAATATTCACATTCAAAAATGTATATATTTCTCATTATCTGGGAGATAAAATTCAAAATGAAACTGGTTAATAGAAGATAATATAAAAGAAACCATTTTAAATATGATCAAACAGGCATTTTTCTTTAACAGATATCAGTTTGTATAAGGTACCTTAATTTAGAAAATACAGAAATGTGTATTAAAGAAAACAAATTAGTCTGTTATGTAACTTACACAACCAGTGACAAACTACCAATATTCTAAAATATGTTGAGAAAGAATGAATAAGATATTAGTAAGCCAAGGATATAACAATTATTTAAATTTTGAGATGTAAATATATGTGTGCAAAAAAAAAAAAAAAACTTTGGCTATCAACTATGGAGCATTTTTCGTGCATTGTGTTTACAATTTTAACCTTGTCGTAAATGATGCTGTGAACAATAATTTATTTGGTACAAATTCCATCCCCCCCCCCCACTTCAACCAAACACTGTCCATTTTAAAATGACATGTTTCAAATTTAACACTGAAACCTTTGTCAGATATGAGGTGATCAAGTTGAATAAATGCAAAAACCCCATTAAAATTCCTCTATGAAATGTTTTTAATGATCTTTAAGAAATAACCGAAAAAGGTTCAACTTTTAACAACTTTGAGCATTAATTTCTTGCTCAAAATATTGTTCTCTGTCCTTGTTATCTTAGTATTAATTTTTTTTTTGGATAGGTAAGGACATTACTGAAAATGTTTACAGTTTGATGTGTAGTTAATTGCAATAACAGACTACATACTTTGTACCATACTAATTTATATAGTTCAAACACTAAAGCTAATTAAATTTTCATTAAGTCACAACTTTAAAGTAGCCTCAGATTTAACAAGCAGATTATCTACTGATGGTCTTTGTATAATTTATAATACAGTCCCTCATTAAAATCGTACCACTAGATAATCAAAAATTTTTAAAATCCAGTAACACTATTTCTTTAGAATAAGGCTTTTGTTTCAAATAAACATTGCAGCAGAACTTCATACAGTTAAAAGGCAAGGACAAAACTCCAGTTGGCATCTCAAATTTTAAACTTTTGTAGCAAGAATGAAATAAATTTAACTCCCAAACCAATGAATATCAAATTTAAAGCTTACTCCGTCAAATGTTCTAATCTAATTTGCATTTAAGTAATCATCATATTAACTTTTATTTTTTTTCCCCTAACACATACATACTCGTACACACAATTAGAAGCAAAATTTTTTGCAAACTTAAATAGATCTTTAATAAATAATTATAATTTTTCTAAAGAATGGTAAAAAATTAATAAATATTTATATTTTTACATAATTATCCTAATATAATTTCTTGAAATACCATCATTCAGCAAGCTTTTCTTTTCAATTAAATTGTGTTTTATTCATTGCTACTAATTTTATTTACTTAATTTAATTTGTGTTCATCTCACCAAGAATTATACTGAGGAAGTTCGAAAATGCAATGAATAGTTAGCTAAAATTGTATCTATATACAATTTTTAGTAGCATTAACAAACTGCACAATTTTGCTACAAGACAGATTTAAAAGAGGAAAGATGTCAATTCTAGGACAAAGTACTCAAGATTAAAGAAAGGGATGATTGTCAAACATTTAAATAACTAAGGCTATCTAAGATTGCAATAGCAATTTAGTTGTAAAACACAAACCATTATAAAGTAAACATTATGATTTATATTTCTTTTACAAATTTCAGAATAAAACTTAAGAGAATCTGATCAAGCTACAAAAAGAACCCATATATTTGTATTTTATACTAAATCTATGACATATAAAAATTAATTTTTTTTTTTTGAAAATTTTTATAAAGCAATCATTTAAAATTTTATCACATACTTTTCTAGTTTCAAAACACAAAGAAATGTATAAGCTGAACTTCATTTTAAATTTTTATTATTTTTCTTACACAAATTTGTCAGCAGTCTAACATTCTTATTCAATGAGGATTAAAAAATATATTTCCAAGATGAATAATAAATTCTCCAACATTTGTGTATTTAGTTTACATCAACATATGGTTACAATCAACAGTTTTTCTAGAGAATGCATCATTCAAAACTTAACATTAATAATCACAATAAAAATTACATTTTAATAATTATTTACCCTTAAACCAACTCATAAAAGGAAGAACGGATTTGAAACAATCCTTCATCTTCTCCAATTTTAAGTTAATTTACTAAGGCACCAACTTAATGTCTAGAAGACATATGCATTCCAAAAGAAAAAGCAAACGAATACATTCATAATTATTATTTTTATAATCAAAATAACTTTCCTTAAATAAGAAAAATATCCAAAATTTAATTCTAACACTTATCTTAACACAGCCATTTTTTACCCTTATATGATAATTTACAATGAACTTAGGCAATGAAAAAATAGTATTTAGACAATTGAAGCATTTAAAAAAATATCTATTGCCATTACAGTGGATTTGTTGTATACAATCACCAATAAGCAGAGAAACAAGGCCTCAGAGTCAAATTGACGAATTTTAGTTTCTTATGGAATGTTTCTACAGATATAAAAATTTTAAGAGCTAGAGCAATTGTATGGACGAAATAATTAAATGTGAGACAGCTTTAAGGTGAATTTACTATACAAATATTTTAATACTGCCAATAACATCTTTTAAAACATTTTATGTAACTAATCATTATATCCTTCCCAAAAGGGCCACCATTGATTTCTTTTCTGGAATAAAATCTCCATTTCATTTGTGATTTCATTCAGGCTAAAAAGTGTAAATAATTTAAAACATTTTTTTAAATTACTACATAAAAAAATTTCATTACTATAAAGCTCTTCACTGTTGACAAAAAACTTTTCTATACAATTCTGTGTTCGGTGCATAAAAAGAAATATTTCAAAATTCATTTTTTAAAAAAAAAACAATATTCTATAACTTGTAGTAAGTACACATATAAATGTAATGTAGAAGAACTTGATACACTTGAACTAGCAGCAATATCTATGAAACAAAAGCTTTCCCATTCATTATTTCAAATTTGATACCATTGTTTTTTTAAAAAAAACAAGCTACAAGTTTAATACTTAGAACACTTCCCAATTAGCTTTAGCCTTTTTCTCAGCAAGCATATTCATAAATGGGACACAAATCGAAGCGCACAATTCAATATTTTTAATTTACTTGAAAAAAAGGTGAAAAACCATTACTTCAATTCTAAAACATTATATACACAGGAATAAAAAAATACCATACCATTTCCAGTTTCAAAACTTCCTGATTTTTGCACCCTAAAAATATTCACAATGTTTGAGTGTAATATACTTTGTAACATATAACAGTTTTAAGTCTCAGAAAATAGTGAAAATGGGAAATAGGCTACGGTCCCAATTTGTCCATTTTTCCCCCTCTTCTACTATATACATGACTGTCAACCAAAAATAGCTAAATAATATTCACAGCACTTTTAACGTTGGCGCTTATCACAAAAATATATTCATCGATTAAAAAGTACTCAATAGCCAGATTGTAATGGTGCAGTTCTGGCTTATCAAATCTTGAAATTTTTTGGGCTTCTTTCAGCTCTCTTGGTAAAAGAGCAAATAAGGAACTCTTGGTGGGCTATAAGAAAGCACTTGATCTTCTGTAACAGCAGTCACTGAGCGATCATCACAGCGTATCCAAGTTTGGTTGCCATGGTTGTATACATCAGATATGTAGTGACCTTTAATAGCTTCCTCTCCATCATGATACATCACTAAAAAAAAAACCAATATTCTATAACATGTAGTATGTGAACATTTAAAATTGAACATTAATACTTTTCTTGAAAAATAATAATTACTTAAAATATAACAAAAATTTGGGAGAGAAAAAAAGGTGGGGGATTCCAAGATTCATTCGGGTGGAGTATGAAAACATTAACAGCAATTAACTTCCTGATAGCAGAGATAGTTTCCACCTGACAGTAAAATCCTTGACAAGCACAGAAGATTAAATTAGAATAATAACTGTCATCATTATTTTGCCAACAAGACACTAGTATAGCAATATTTTTCTAATGGAAAACATCCACAACATATTACTGATTTTTAAACTGTTCTTCGAAGGTTGCAAGTCTTAAGACTAAATTAGTTTAAATTAAACATGAACAGTTACTACATATATAATTTTAAATATAAACTGAATAATTTAATTTTATATTGAAGCACAAAAAATAACTGTGTGCCTTGTAAGCAATATCAAGAAAAATAGGAAAAACAAATGAAAATTGCTCGGCAATTTATTCCTCATGAACATTAACAATCACTAGGCAGAACTAGACCTAATTTAAAGGCAGTCAACAATTATGTTACAACTGGAGTATTTTAATCATGGAAATAAAACTTCAACTTAATAGGCACCTAACTTTTAAAAATCCATTATTTATATATATGCTTTTGTTTTTTAGGTATGCAATTAAACAGTCAAAATGAAATCAATAGAAAAGGTAGTTTGATAAATGCAATACAGTACACTTATTAAAAGAATTGTGGAAATGATTTTCTGCATTTTTATCATTAAAGATTCGGCTCCAATTTAAAAAATCAATTTCCATAACAACCTATTATTATAAATAAGGATTATTTTAAACTGATATTTAACTTCCAAATCTTCTAATGGATTTAAAGTTGAGTAAAATAAAAGCAAACTTAAAACCCATTGCATACCAAGATTTAACATTAGTAGAATTCCTTTAAGGTAACATAGACAGTTAAACTTGAAAGGGAGATTAAGCAAATTGCAAATACAGTAAAACCTTGTCAAGTCTGATTAATTAGGACTAGAGCCGGTTGGAATGATTGGGAATACTGTTTATCGGAGAATGGGGGGGAGGAAATAATGAAATAAAACATACAAACAGAAAATCATTTATCTTAAACAAATTGAGTATCCATCATATTTATAAAAGAACAGAATTGTCCACTTTGTGAACAAAACGTTTTAGTTTAGTTTTATAAACATCGTACTAGAAGCAACACGAGGGCTATTGGCGAAGGAACCTCGCAATTTTGAACGTAGCTGAGGACGACACCCCTCTCTCCTAGCTTCCACACCAACAGGACTTTGGGCCCCAACAGATTTAATGTGCATCAGCCCTGGCTACACAGCGGGTCTTTAGCGGCCAAGGATCGAACCCGCGACTCAACAAAAACCACCGGCCACAAGCCTGAAACCATGACCACTAGGCTACCACAGCCACTTTTAATACATTCATAGCTGTTTAAAATTTCAATAAAGAAAATTTTCCAAAATACATGGATGAAATAAATATTTTATGGAAATTTGCAGATCATTGATTAAATATAAAAAAATTCTTTATGCAACCAATTTGGTTATTTGAAAGGAGTCTGACTTCACAAGGTTCTACTGCAGTTAAAAATTAAAACTTTAAATACAATATAAATGTTTATCAACATGTTATCAATATTTTCCACAACACAATGGATCCAAATTTAAAAGTTCTTTAAATTTTTAATTCATAAAAGATTTATTTAATGATAGCCAAGAATGAAAAATTACATATTTTAAAAAAATTAAATTTTTTCAATTTACTTTATAGACATTATAATATGAAAATTGATCTTAGAATGCAAAATTTCTAACAGTAGAGAGCAAAAACAAAAAAAAAAAATTGAATCATTGAGTAAAACTATAAAAAGACAAATTAGTGCAATTTAATCTCAATTAAATTAATGAAAAATACAAGTGAAAACACTCATAAAAACTTACCAGCAAAAAGTTTATATTGTTTCAGTCGCTGGCTTTTCTTGAAATCAGACGAGAAGATATCTGAAGGGAAGAAAAGGAGAAAAACTTTTGTCTACAAATGAAATTTTTAATGTCGAAATGTAAAGTTCAACTTGCACATTAAATGCAAAAGAAAATCTTCAGCAGTATAGAGTATATCTTTCCAATGCAATAAAAATGTTTTAACTTATATTATGAAATATAAAACATTCCTTTTTTAATTTTCGAAAGTGTAGATTCTAATTCATTCATAAACAAAATTAGACAACCTACGTATAAAAATGTCAATAACTTTTAAGATTTAAAAAAAAAGCATTTCTTTATGAGAAAAGAAATAACTTAAATTTAGTCTCTTGTTTTATGATTCTATAATATACAATACCCACATTTAACATATTCTTTTCTTTTGTTCTTTACTTACCTTTACTGATATCTAATATTAGAGGATAGTCTGTTTTCTTCATCACTTTCTTACAGCCACCATTTTTGTTATACACAAATCGTTTCAAATGGAGTATTAGTATTGGAGGCAATTTTTGAAGAGCAACATGACTAAAAGCTTCAACCTAGAATTTTTAACAGCAAATGTAAAAATTTCATTTCAGAAGTCATAAAAAAAAAAAAAAAAAAAAAAAATTAAACAGAATATTACCTCCTGTTTTGTCTTGGCACAAGTATAGCCTTGAATTGGTTCTTTGACAGTCATTTCTTTAAGAGCTTCTGATACAGAATTTACACTTTCAGACTGCAAGGAAAGAAATTAAATAATGAAAAATTCCATTCTTAAAACAAATTTTTTTGTCATTTTAAAAAAGCACTCACTTGAATGTCAAGCTGCAGTGTAAAGAAAGGCTGAATTGATGCTGAAGTTTTACTGCCACTGGTAGTCAAAAATGATTTGATTTGGCCACCAAATAAATCAGAAATGGGAGTCTTATGTTCAGCAACCTGAAAGTAAAACATGTTACAATTGTAAAATATAAGCAATTTAAAAAGTCGAACTAACAAAGGGGAGGGGAAGTAAATTGAATGTAAATTTTTATGCAGACTTTAATATTCAGTAATTAAAATGAATTCTGTAATATTTGTTAATTTTGAACAAAAAGTTAGTATTTTAAAAAATATTAATTAAATGTTAGATTTTTCAACTAATTAGGATTATTTTGGGACTATATGACTTAACATAGAACATATTTATAGCTTAATTGTAAATGTAAAAAAATAGTAGAAAAAAAATCAGATTTCCTTGTAACTAAAAGCTTATTTGACATGTCTTCTACAAGAATGCAAAGGAGAAACTATGCATAAGGTTTCAAAAAGTTTTAAAGATGAATGTACTAGAGGTTCTTTATTATAATAGTTATTTTAAATATTTGATGAAATACAAAGAGTCTTACTTTTCTTGTAACCATTCCTTTATGTTTAGAACCAATCACTTGCCATTCTTCTTCTCCATCACTAACATCTCCATTTTCTTTCATTTCTTCTTCTTCTGTAACAATATAAAAAGACAAGTAAATTTTAAAACTATCTTTAAATATTGATTCTGTACATTAAAAAAACCCCATGAAATTTCAAATTATAGAAATAAATATCATGAAACTAAAATATGAGTAGCAGGTATGTAATTTATTCACCACTAATCAGTAATTCAGTTTTACTTTCACATAGTTTTAAGTATAAAAATCCCTCCAGATTTTTAAATGAATGAGCAATTTTGAGTTTATGGTGCAAGAGGCAAATTAGGCTATGTTACTCAATTTTTAGATGAATTAACATTAAGTGTTTATATATTTATTATTGTAGAATCAGGGATGTAAAAGGTTTACATCAAAAGGTTTCAAGAAAAACCTCTTTTTCATTGAAACAACATAAATGGAAGTTACAGGATAAGAACAATGATTTGCAAAGTAAAAAATTTGTAACATTTGCTTTAGGATTTCATTTCTTTAAAAAAAGATTTGTAGTGGAGTTAAGTGCTTTTTTGGAAATTTTAAGAAAATAAATTCACAATTTTTTCCTACTGGTGATGGATAAATTCAGCTAGATATGATTCAAAATGGTATCAAACCATTTTTTACGCCTGTCTATTGCACCACCTCATTGCTTAGAAGAGATGTGCATGAGTGCAGTATATGCAAAGTTATATGTGTATGATATAAGTTAGTTATATGCAAGACCAACATTTCCATACTTGAACATAAGACTTTTCAAGTTTTATCTTCAATTACTGACTAGCAGTCAGAATGAGAATACATTTGCTTTAAGGATTATTTCAAACACTCCAAATTACTCATTTTAAAAATTCAGATTAAGCAAATAACAGTAGTGAGGGAGAAAAAATGTATTTAAACAAAGGCCAAATAGTGACATTGTTTGTTGAAATAAAAATAGATTACATGTATGATTTCCATAAAGTACTAATGTAAGACTAACAGAATTTGATGCATTCTGAGCTTTGATGATTAGCAACAATCATAGTTGCAATAATACACAAGTAATGTCTGCATTTTTAAATGACCTGAAGTAAAATCAACATACTGCAATGCAATTTCTCCAAGAGTACACAATTTGATATGTCACAAACTAAAAATAAACTTTTAATACTAATAATTAATGCAACTTTTAAATTTAAAGGGAAGAAATAAACATTTTTGAAAATTTTGAATCTAACTTAAAAAAAAGGTAGACCTACGCTTAATATTAGCATTTTTTTCATAATTCTTTATAATTTTCACCATTTCTTCATGCATGCCATTCAAAATAAAACTTAAAACTTCTTCAGCATCTTCTTGCTGTCCCTAGAAAAGAAATTAAAAAATTAAATTAGCAGCTATCTGTAAGTGTGATTAGCACTATAATCGCATTCATATATAAGAAAGGATATTGTTGACTTTAATTATTACCAAGAAATAAACAAGATAACTGTATAAAAATTATTCTGTGTATTAATTGATTTTTAAGTACATAATGTTGTAAATTACAGTTATTAATGTTTATATATTAGGTTTAAAGAAGCAGTAGATTGATGCAGACGGCAAAATGAAGAAGTTTTTAATAAATAATTATGACTGAATTTTTAATTATTACTCTTAAGACCTTTTTTTTTTTTACAAAATCACCATCAAGAGTTAGATATATTTCTCCTAGTGTTTCTCCACCTTTCGAAGGCAGTCATTATAGAAATCGGCAGATTGAATTATCTTTTCCATACTGTGGGTTACTTCAATCTATGCCTTTCAGAAACTTAACAAATAAACTTTAATAACTATAATTTATAACATCACGTGCACAAGGATAAATTAATATGCATAAAAAGTTTTATGTAGATAATAAATTCCTTCTTAATAATTAAAACTGTACAATACCCCTATGTAATAAGAGGGGGTAGTATAAGTAATTTAGGATTAATGTATTTTCAGGTTAGAAAAATAATTGCATTGAGAACATCCAAAATACCAAATCATTTGCCTTAGATATGAAAGCAATTTATTAAAACCAAATCTATTGCAATTAATTTTGAAGTTTTTGAATAATTGATTGAAGTGTTCGACACAAAACAAAACAAAAGGGAGAGAGAGAGAGAAAAACCAGTTAAAAATATATGTATTCCTCAATAAATATACCAGAAGAGAAGGGGGAAGTATCAATGAAAAGATCTTCCTCACAATATAAATATTTTTTATCTGCAACTAATATATACTGTAAAGACATTTTTTCTTATTTAGAAATAGACAAATTCAAAATAAGGCTCAAAAGATGAAACAATGATCTTTCAAATATAAAATACTGTAACTGATAGTAAATATTTAAATTAAAAAAACTTGGAATATTCTTAAAAATTCAATAATCTTTAATCAAATTTCTGACTTCAATTTTTAGAAGTAGAAAAATTTATATTCATTACTCTAGAGATTGCAAGAACATTTATCATTAAATATATATATAAATTTGTATAGAATACCATATAAAAAATTAAGGCACAATAAGCATGATAAATTACCTTCAGGCAATCAGATTTCAAATCACGTAACATGTCATAAATAAAATCAGGTTGAAATGGTAATCCAAGTACCAACTCTTCTTGAGAAGTGTCATATTTAGAAAACTCATAAGTAACTTTCACCCTAAAAAATATTGATGCTTATTATATCTAATGGATGCATATAATAAACATAATTTTAACTTTCATTTCTCAATATTCTTTCAATAACACAGCATACTGACTATAAAAAAAAAAAGTAGAAAAAGAATATTGAGAAATGAAACAAAATTCTAAGTGTAAAACAAAGTTTTTTTTACAGCAATTAAAAAAAAAAACCTACATGCTGTCAATAACAGGAGTTGATGATTTCCCTCGATCAACACCTGGTCCTAGAGGAAGATCTCTTAGAAGAGTATAAAATGGACTACAACCTAACAAAGCTTGTAAACTCTACAAAAAAGTTAAGGAAATTCAACTACAATAATAAATATAAAGCACCAAATCAAATGATATTATTTAATAGCTTAAAAAGTTACGAGTTTCTTGAAATGTAATTTATTATTAAAATTATTTTAAAAATTTGATTTCATTAATTAAAAATGGAAATTCTGTTCACATCAAATTTATGTCCATTTTTAAATTTAACTCTTGAAAAAAAAAAAAAAAAATGAATGCAAGTAACATTATTTGATGAATAGTATTGGAAGCAAGATTTTAAATAATAAAATCGTCAAGGGATAATTGTATTCAAATATACTGGAAGTACATTTGAATACATGTACTTCCAGTATTAACTTAGTTCTAAACCTAAGATCTTTAAATGAATGAAACTTAAAAATTAATTTTTTGCTAACAGTCTTTTTTTTCTTCAGAGAAGAATAGCGAAAGGAACCTTTAACCAAATTTCTAAAATAACCAAAATTAAAAATTTCTCCCTTAGACAAATAAGCTACTAGGCTAGACTCTAACAAAGGGAAAAAATACAATATTGGCTGTCACCCAGCTAAAAGAAAAAAATTAAATTAAAAAAGTTATGAGTAAATGTTTTTTACTAATATTGTGAATTATAATATTCATTTCCACAAATAAAACCATCAATGTATGATGAATTGCATTAATTGGAAGGATTGGCTTTCCTCCACAGCTTTTTTAGATTTTATTACTGATGCTTAAGAACAAAGAATTAATTCATGTGGTGTTTAACCTTTGCTGTAGGTATGTGCATAGAGATGAGTGTTTTATTCCAAGAAACCTTACATCAATTTTTCTACCCACTACTTATTTTTCACAACTTATAATAAATAGTTTATTAACCTACCAAATTTAATAACTTAGCATTTAGAAGCAACACTAGGAATATGGACCTCATAATTTTTAACCTCAATCAAATGGCGAGGATGACACCAGAACTGAACTTCCACATCATGTCAATGGTAGGACTTGTAGCTTTGACAGATATAATGTACATTAGTCTAGCTACACGGAAGGTATTTAGTGGCATCAGGACTCAAACCCAGGCCAACTAGGCTACTGTGGCCATAATTTACTCAATGGATCAGTAGCTAACAACTGGAACTGTGTAAAAGCTGAAGTTGATAGAAACAGCAAATGAAGTACTGCACAGATGTCTCTAATTGGATCAACAGTGTGGCATGGCAACAAGGTACCTGGACATTACATTAATTATGAGTTTTCACATAAGGGAGAAGACTGCCCCAAGTCCCTCTACGTTGTAAGTAAGAAATGAGTTTTCTCCCACCATGACATTCATATACCAAATAAACAAATATCCAAAAAAGCCACACTTTGACATTTGTAGTTTCAGAGTTCTGTAAATAGGTACATATTTTTAATCTGCCCAAACTGATTTTGTCAAAGAAGCCTCTTACTACAATAGTTTTATTTTAAGAACAGGTAAAAAACCACACCATTGTTTAAAATGCTATTTCTCTACACATCAAAGACGCTATCAGATGCCAATTTGGAGAGGAAGTTACTTATAAAATGAAATTAATACTTCAGCGGCCGGTGTTTTTCCGACCTCAAGGAGGGGGAGAGCAAGTTTTTGACCTTGATGAGGCAAAGTTGTTTCGAACCCTGGACCAGTAGGTTCGAAGAAAAGTCGATTGGTCGCTTTTTGTCATGCCTTAACAAACTAGGTTAATGAGAACGCCCTATTCGGGCTAGTTAGTAATGCATTTTGACTTCTGGCACTGTTGTAGAAGAGTTGCTGCAATACCTTTGTCAGATAATAGGGTGTCTCAAATAATACAGGACATATGATGCAATCTTAAAGGCATAATCATAAGTCATGTCAAAGGTTGTACTTTTTTCGCCATCAAAGTCAACAAAATTACCCCTATTTCACAGTATTCTGCACTACTGATAGTGGCTCAGTACTTGAAAAGACTTAGAATTTGAAGTGAATTTCTTTGTCATTCAATACAATACGCCTAAACCCTAAACTTGTTACCTATTATGCACTACTCATTGCAAAACATCTATGACCCTAAATACCATATATCTTTATTATTTAATATATTAGTTACGCATTTTGTCAGAAAAATAATTCACATAAAACTAGAATAAATTATGTCACATTGATTACACATACAATTACAAATAAACAAAAGGATACAGCATTGATATAGCACCAATTTCTCCTATTGATAAGTCCACGTGGTTGTAAAAGTACAGGCTGGAAATTCAGCTTCAAATTGTGAAGATGCTCTTTAAAAGAAATAATTATATACTTCAAATATCAGTACATTTGAATATTCATATCAATATTAAAAACCATAAGGATGAAGTTTTAAAAAGAGAGAGGTAAAAAAAAAGTATCAAAGAATTTAAAATTGACATATTCAAATGAAAATTAATCTTCCATTTCCATTACTACAAACCATTGTTTATGCATTTAATTCTAAACAAATATTAGTTAATAATTTATTCAAAAATTAATTTTTACAAATAAAGAGGTAATTAAAAAATTTACAAGATTATAAAAACTATTTAAAGGTTTAAAAAGCTGTTGAATGATTTTAATCTTACTTCCAAGAATTAAAGACATTTTATCTGCAGCAATAGAAAGAGCATCTTTTTCTTGTTCTGGCTTTAGAACTTTAATTGTCTTCTTATTCTGATTGACTGGTTTGGCAGGAGGAACTTTTTCTGGTTTCGGTCCTCGACTTACAACATCAGCCCAGGAGCGAAGTCCTGGTTTGCTTGGAGCTGCACTCTCATTTTTTGTAAGGCTAGATTCTGCATTTGCTGTTTCATCTTTAACAGTAATTGAAACAGAATTTGATTTAACAGATTCCAGAGTCTGTTTCACACTATTCTGATCAACTTGCTCAACAAAGTTATTTATAGAAACATTTTGTTCAGGAAGAGTTTCGTTACCTATATCCATTTGTCCTTTTTGATTTTCATGAACACAAGTAGTAACTATATTATGAGCTTGAACTGACAAACCATTCAATGGTTGATTGGGTTGATGATAATTGACCATATTTTGAGGTACAAAAGATGAAACTGTTGGATTTAACTTAAAGGTAGAAACTGCTGCAGGTATTTGCTGTGTTTCATGGACATTTGAGTAAAAATCACCACTGAACGGTTTGGGAGGTTGGGAAAATGAATAATTTTGGTCATAAGCATTTTGCTGACCGTTGGAAACTTTCTGATGAGCAGGTAGTAAAGTCCTTTCTTGGTCAGTATTTGGGGAAGTATAATAATGAGAATTTACTACTGGAGCTGTTTCGTGTAAATTTGAGCGGTTACTATAGGAAACAGAAGACATACAGTACAGTTCAGTTTCAGGCACATGATTGTTGCATAAGGGTACATGTGATTCAAATGCTGGTGCATGAACATTCAAGGAAGATATATTTCCTGAAAAAGAATGAATAAGTAATTTGAAAAAGAACTCAAAATTTTATAAAAATTTTTTCATTACATAATAAGACCTAAATTTTAATAACTCAGGAAATTTGATGATTAAAATACGAGAGAAAAAAATTACTGTTTACTAAAAAATAAAGAGATAATCTTAGTAAAAATTAATTTCTTTTTTAAATAAAAAAATTCCTGTATTAAATAGGAAATCTCTTTTCCAACATGTTACACTGGAACACAAAACTGAAAATACTATGCAATAAATTTAAATAAACAAAATCTGTTCACATTATAGTCAATTGCGGAACTGTTATCTGAAGAACAAAGGAAATTTATTACAACTTGTGCATAAGTAATATGTTTGAGCTTATACTGTTGTAATTTGACTGCTATGGCAATAAATATCAATGATTAACCACAAGAGTTCCGAAATAAAATTATCAAAGTTCCGATTTTAACAAAAATTCATTGACATCCAAGTTCCATCAGTTTTAGATAATATATTTAGAAATGAAGCAAAAAAAGTTATTTCTTAGTACTCTATGCATTAGTTTACTTACAACATACAAAGTGAAAAGAGTCAATGTCTAGGACAAAACTTCAAATAGAAATGAAATTGTGTGTGTGTGGGGGGGGAGATTTAGAGAAGTCTTATCTTTGCTTGCAAAATAAAAATACACTGTAGTGAAAAGTTACACCTCTGTCAAATATTCTGAATTTAAAAGACTCATTATTGAGAGTGGTTTTTGTATGCACTTGAACCTGTATTCATAATGTAAATTTTTTCTAAAAAAAAAAAATAAAAAGTGCTATCAGTATGTGACCTACTCACTTCACACAGACAGCCTTTAATTATACCAAAAACTTGTATTGAAGTTACTTAACAGTGTATCATTTCAAAAATAGGCTATTAAATAATTTATATATTTTATACACATATATTAATATATCCTAACAGTTCACTAATATAAAAATATAATTACCTTTTGTATGAATTTTTCTTTTAGTATGATTATCCCAAGGGAACTAAATAATAATAAAGAAAATAATGTATCAACGTATGAAACAATGCAAAATTTATTCAATAAACAACTAATTTTAAAACCAGGACTATAATATTGGTATTTGCTACATAAATTTTCAATTGAAGTCTAGATAATTTAAGTATAAATATTCTTGATTTCCTTAAAAGTAGACAATATAAAAATAGCATAAAATAATATAAAATTCCTAACAGTGCAAATATCATAAAATTAAGGCAAAAAGACGAGAAATATATCCCAGAATGTTTTTTCCCCCCTCCTTTAAATTCCATTTAACTGGTTTGATTTAAATTATTTGCTACATAACTGTTCACTATCTATACCCTTTCTCCATGGCAGATATTTTGCATATAATGCAAAATATTTTGAATAATTGTATGCAAATTAAGACCTACAAATTTCTTTCAGGTCAATCCAAAATACCCTTCCAAAAATATAAATTTATGGTAATAACCAGCATTTCTTGAGATTTAAAAACACCGAAGAGACAAATGCAAAAAAAAGTAAGCATTGTAAATATATGAACTACTTTAACTTAAGAAACTGTTTTAACACAATACTTATTAGTTCTATGTATGAACAGCATATATGATAGACAGATTTAACATATATTTCAATTAGTAGTATTCAAATTACACATTGCTCTTGAATATACAAAAATGCACACAAACACTAACTTTTCACACAAATTTTGGCTACTCAATGTATTTTTTTAAAAGTAAGCACAAATATTGGATGATCAAAAGTGCGAGATCTTTACCATAAATTCAAACAAAATGATAAATCATATATCTGTCATTTCATCTAAAATATTTATAAAAAAAAAATCAATTTTCAATCATACTTTTACCTGAAAATCCAATTTTTTCACCATTTAATAAAATAAACAATATATTATATAAGCAAATAAAATAGAAAGCATATCTTTAATCACATCAAACACAAAAGAATAAACTAAATTAATTTCTTTAAATTAATGATAATGGAAATAAGTTCTGAAAAAATTCCTTTATCAAATCAAGTAAGTATGCATGTTAATTTTTCAAGCATATATACATAAAGATTTATTTAATTACATATACTTATTATTTAAAATAAATTTCAACATGTCGAATCAGTTTTTGGCGACTCCTGTAACTTTTCTACAAGGTAGTGTTTTCTTTCTTGATTGCTATATGTTAAAAGTGCCGCTCGATTTTTGAAAAACACATTATATTTAAACAGTACATTTTGTTCTTTTTAACCACTTTTTAGTTTTCTATTTTCTGTTCTTAGTGATAACTGAAAGCCTTGGAGATTTCCTTTAATTGTTGTGTTAATTATTGTTTTTGTAATGATTTGGAGCTTAATCCTTTTTTTATTATTATTGCATTATATTACGATAAGTAGTATAAATTTCTTTAATTTACATTATTATTTATTTTATTCTTTATATTCTATTGCATAATATAAAATACTTAACATTGATAAATCTATTTAAATTATTTAAGTATAGTGAGTTTGAAAAATAATGGGCAAAAATTTAAGGGGTAATAGAAAACATCTACATAAGCAATTTTCATGAGACAATGTATAGGCGGAGAACAAACTGTGAACCGCTAGACAGCACTGTAACGTAAAGCATAAGTTTTCTTACACACTGTCATTTCTGCTGTAGATTTCAAGAGGCACAGCGACATACAGTATCCAGGAAAAGGCAATGCTTCCTAAAATCCATGGTAGAAATTACGAAAGATTTGTGTAAGAAAACTCGCACTTTGTGCTTTTCATAACAGCACCATCTAGCGGATTATCATTTGCTCCCCACCTACACATTGTATGGTGAAAATTACTTGCATAGATGCTTTTTTTATTACTCCTTAAATTTTTGTCAATGAGTGTCAAAACACACTGCATTGTTATTTAAAGAAACTACCATAACCTTCTCATTGAATTAAGTTTAAATTTGCTAATTTCTTCATTAGAATTTGTTTGGTTTACAGTTCATTTTTGACATCAATTCTTTACATGTCACTACTTTGGCAACCTATTTTGAAACTTTCCACCAAAACAACAAGGGACACCCAATACTTCACAACAATCAACACTGGCTAGAGCTGGGGTGACCAATTACACTGGATTTGGAAGCCAAATTTCAGGGAATATTTGAAAGCTATTTATTCTATGATGCTGGAAAGAATTTTCAAAATTTCCCTGGATTGAATTTTAATCCCCCCCATCTCAAATGACACTATTTAGTGTTTTACCCAAATACAATTATTTCAACCATGTGATTATTTACCCAGGAAAAGCCATAATAATTGCATATAAGATTTTCCAATAATATGCTATTATGGCTGTATCATGGATATTCTTTATGGGGATCAGTAAAAAAAAACTATTGAAAGATTCTTTTATGCGAGTTTTTCTCCAAGATTTTCTTAAAATTATTCCCTAACATGACCCAAACTTTGGTAAATAACTGCTAAGATAACTGTAAAAGTTTAACAAAATAAATGATTGAAAGAGAGACTAGAGTTTTTGTCCCAAGATTTCCCCTTAACAGATCATCAACCAAACTTTCAGCAGCTAACTGCTAAGATAGTTAACATTAGTAACATATCTACAAGAAAGAACTTTTGAATTATATGCTATTATGGGTGTTATTATATGCTATTTTGAATTAAATGCTATTATTTGAGGATTTTCTTTACTAAACTGATTGGCAGAATCAATATATTCCTCTTAATATTTTTTTAAATAATTTGTAAGTTTCTAATATAACAAGAAAAATAAAATGAAATAATTATTTCATTTTATTAGCATAAGAGCTACACATAGCTTGCAGAACTGTGCTATGGTCATTACTGGTATGTAGCTTTATCTTAAATCTATAAACAAAGAACATGTTATGAAATTTTTTATACTTACTTCTACTACAGAAACCCTATTAAAAGGATGAAGTATATCCTTGATGTATCTGACCTGGATATCATCCAGGCCATCAAAATTTAGAAATCCCTGAAACAAACATTTTTTACATAAATATATAAATTTCATCTATATTTCTAACTGATTAAGATGACTGGGAAATAAGTGATATAGTAGTTCTTAAAAAATATTCAACTATCACAAGATAATTGGGAAAGTGTCTCTTATACAAAGACATATACAAAAAATTAATTTTAAATATTAAAGAAAATGTTTCTATTTTACTAGATTATAATCATAAGATAAATATAAAAAAAGACTACTGAATATAATGCTTTAATTTTGAAAGATTGTAAATATTTTTTTACAAAAACCTATTTCTGTCCACAAACAATGCTGAACAATCAGAACAAAAAGGCAAAATGATCTTTTCTAATACTTTGCACAAAACCTATTATTTAAACAAGCATATCTGTATTAATGAATCAATTTTATGTCATTGTATTAAAAATGTTTCTTTAAAAGATATAACATTTCTACATCATCACACAAGAAAATGTTTATCTATGATATTGATTTTTATTATTACATAAGGATATGAGATGAGAAATATATTACCAGCATCAACAACAGAAATATGCCAAAATAGTCAATATACTACAACCTAGTCTCGATAACTTTCAACATTTACAAAGTAATTCGCGTCGTTGATAAAAATGAATACAAATAAATATTAAACTATTAATAATTTTGAATATTATAGTTAAAATATCATTACAAGACTCCTAAAAATAATAAGTTCTTTGTTGAAGCTTGTAAGATTCGATGCCGATTTTATCGATAAGTAGGGTTCATAGAGTATCTATTTACGTGAATGAAAATGGTTCAATTTTTTCATAACTATTCAAATACATTCCAAAACTCTATTTCTAAATTTTATTTTAAATACTCTAAAACGGAAAAAAATCGCCAAGTTAATTTCTAATAATTCAGTCGAAGACAGGAATGCTTTTGTAATAAAGACATAACCACAACATAAGGTACTTTATTTTCCAGTGAAATAAAACCATTGCCACGATTTTTTTCAGAGAAAAATTCAATTAATGGATATCTAAAGTTTCTTTTCTTAAAAAAAATAACAATCAAGACACAGATGTAACATTAACATAAGACATCTACTAATTCATAAACAGTTTGATAACACGAGGTTGCTTTACAAAAAAATCTTGCAGTTCGAAAATTGCAACGATTAAATTTCCCATTATATTTTGAATTAGTATTTGATAGTAAAATCTGGAAAAATGCTTACAAAATGCATCTCCATTTTGGAAAATTCAACTCAAAGTTTCCGCATGGCCTTACAATTTAACTTTAGCATTACTTCCATTGCTGTACTTTTTTTTACCTCAGTCACAGTCATAGTAAACTCTGCTAACTTGATAAAGTAAAATTTAATTATAGTGAATGGCTGTGAACTAGGACATTCATAAATTATTACGACTGATAAAACTAAATAAAGATTGATAATCTTGTTGATAAAAAGCAGTTAATTATGATTAGAAATTTTGTAAATGTCAAATACAAAATTAGGATTTATTGAATCAATATTATATCAAAGTTTTTGGGGATAATAAGTTTTGCTGCTCTATATCCGAAACGCACAATGAAGTCACGGCAGATGTATATTAAATTGGTGGAAGCTCAAAGTCCACCCCGATGGCATTGTGTGGAAGTTAGGAGAGGGAAATGCCAATTCAAATGTCGTCTTCGTCACTTGACCGAAACTCAAAATTATGAGGACATCGCCAAAGGCTCTCGTGTTACTTCTAGTGATACGTTAATAAAACCAATTAATATATATCCTATCAGCATCCTCAGTGGAAATAATTCATTCACTTTCCTATCCTCTTTTTTTTCTCCGTTTTCTTTTATTTAAGTTTTTTTTAAAAAAAAATCATTCGTGCATTAAACACATTTTAATTTGCTCGTTTTTATATTAAAAAATATTAAGGCTTAAATGTGACACTGAGTAAAGAATCCACCGGATTAGCACTCACCTCTTTTTGACTGTTGTTCTTGTATATCCTATCTTAACAAATTAATCAAGCAGAACTTTTCTTAAGATATTACCAAGGGCAGGATAAAAGCACCCGAAATAAAATTCGAAAAACCTTTGTTATTTTATATCTCCAAGAAATGATAAGAAATTTCCTGTGATAGATAGTTTGTTTTCGAAAAATTAATCAAACTTCGAAAAAAAAAAACTATCTATCATAGGAAACGAACACATATGAGCGATGTGTAAGAAATTATAATGTCTTAGGCAAAAGATGCGATTGAAAAATATTTAATCATAATGAATACTTTAAAACTATCAATTCAAATACATCTTTGTATTTACACCTTATCAAGATTTGATCTTAAAACTAATAGCAACTAGGTCTCTTTGTTCCCTCAAATCATCTTAAAAAATTACTTTGTTCTATATACTCATTGACTAATTTAAATGCACTTTGTATTGCTCAAGTTTCAGTTTAAAAATCTGGTCCTCACTGGATGAAAATTCTCTTGCCGTTTGACTCTTTCTAGTCTTTTCACTTCACTCCCTCTTCTAACTCACCTATATGGGAAAAATATCTCATTGTTCATCAAAGACTCTCTACAAGTCATATTGAGCAGAAGCGATGGAATTCGTTGGCGCTCGTTTCATATCTAATTTTAGTTGTTAGTAGGTCTCTTTGGATTAAATTGCAAATGAAAATATCCAGATGACGGGCATTTTTCTGTCCAAATTTTAAAAGAGCATAAGAAAATTATTTTGTTTTTGTTACTATTTATTTCAATTTTTTACTTGTTGAATGATCACAAACATCAAAATGTGTGAAGCCGAGAGACAGTTTAAAATACCCCTATACAGACACACATATTTCCTATTGGTAATCCCTCCCTATAATATTAGGTATGCCGGCAAGTTAAGTCTGATAATTTTATTTCAAGATTTAATACGTAAGCACGCGTTCATTTGAGATATGTATGGCTGTCTATTTTTATCATTGCATTTATACATACGTTCTAAATTAACTGAAACAACAATGTTTAATGTCATTAATAAGTGAAACGCGATTATATAAACGTGGCTACCATTTACAATACTGTATTTTAAACGAACTTCAACAAGGAATAAATAATACAGAAGCTTGTCAAAATTTAGAAATAGTTTTTGACGGAGAGGAAGCGAATGTGCAGGAGCCATTTGAGCAGCCATCTTTGACCAATGACGATATTGTCAAGATCGGGATTGAGTACGATCTTTTTGGTTGCATCGAAGAGTGTGGATAAGCTTAAAATAGCCGAAGAAAATTTATTCAGAAACTAGGATTGGTCTGCGAATATTCCTGATGGGAGACTCATAATCGCCATAGGCTCATTTTTGTTTAATCGGGAAGAAAAAGGAATCCTCCTTAGTCAAGATAAAGGAATCCTCCATAGTGGATAACTGGTGATGGAAAGTGGATTACATACGAAAACATCGTTAGGTTAAGAGCAAATTGTGAATAGAGACAACCTCCCCCTCCACAGCTAAGATGACTGTGAGTCTGAATAATATCCAAGGAACAATATATTAGGAACTGTTGAAACCTAATGGAATGTTCAATTCAGAGAGATATTATCAGCAAATGAATGATTTAAATGAAGAAGTCAAAGAAAAGAGACTGGCGAATTTCATAAGGATGCACATGATATTGCAAAATAATAATGCCAGACCATATCCAGATATGGAGATTCTTCAGAAAATCGTAGATATAGACTGGAAAATGCTGTTTCATTAACATTCTTGACATATTTAGAAGCCTCCGATTATCCCATGTTTGTCCATGCAAAATTTTTTGAAGGAAAAAAAATCGAAACTGAAGCAGATGTCAATCAAACACTACTGAGTTCTATGCCCCTACAGATTAAACGTTTTTCAAAAATGATATTTAGAAATTACCAACACGATGGCAAGTGGATAATTAACGAAAGAAATTACTTTATACAATTAATACTATTAAAACAGCTCTTAAGTTTATTATTCTATTACATTTACAAGAAATTATAGTAACTTAGATGTAAAGTTAGAAACATTTCTTAAAAAAAAGTTTTGTATCAAATGATGTTTGAATGAAAGTATCAGCGAAATAAGGAAAAATAGCTGCTGTGGAAATTTGAATAAAAAAAACATATAGCAAAAATTAGTGGAGAATCTGTGTTACTATTTATATAGAATAAGAAATGGCGGTACTTGTCCATTACAGCGGCGACCACCAAATTACGATTTCGGAAAATCGCCAAGCAGTGAGATTTATTGCTATGTTTGGTTGTAAACTCCTAGGGTTGCAGTCCTAAAGAAACAACACTTCATTTTAGTAAAATATCGCTTGTCTGTTAACGTTACCGATTTCGTATTTTTTTTTAAATACCTATTTTGTTGCCTTTGAAAATGTCGTTAACAATTTTCAATTTACCAAACAGCGTATTGGATGACGGTTTTACACATTTCACGGTGAACCATAAGTACAATTTTGTAGATCCGTCAACGAGAGTGAATGTGGGGATCCACTAAGTGGCGTAACAAGAAACAGCGCGGCACGGCATCATCTAGAATTGTATCTGGCAGAATTTATGTCGAGGAAATATGTTGGGGAAAAAAAGCTTTCTATGAAATAGTGAACGCAATTTCGGAAATATGGCCTTTTATGTAGATTGATGTTCTAAAAGTTATGTAAATATTAATATTAAACTTCTAAATTTTTATAGTACTTTTTGGGATGAGATTTAACACTAAACATACAAAAGATAATTAAATAAAAATATTAATTAAAAAAGTTTTATATTATTTATTGGTGTGTTATTTGTTTTCCTACATTTCAATTTCGCGCTCCGCTTACTTGGCACTTTTAACTAGCTTTGCGACATTGGCGTATTCTTAATTTGGCGGGCGCCGCTTTAATAGACAAGTGGCTTTAAAAATAGATGAATTTTTTATGTTTATTGTTTTACAATTGCAAAATTTTTAAAATTCTCCGATCATCACTTTAACATTTAGAACCATGTTTATTAAACAATTATGAATATTTAAATAGTCTTTTATATTTGAGAGTAATTAAGCGATTCATGATTTAGCGGATTATTATTATCATACTTTTTTGCACTTGAAGGTATGAATTATGATAAATGTAAAATTAAGAATCACTTCGTTAAATATAACCTCGGTGATGTCGACCTAAATTAATAAATTTAAAAAAAAAAAAATTACAACAGAATATCTTTGATAGGGTCTTATTTTATAAGAATAATTAAGTTTCAAAGATTTATTCACAAATTATCAAATAATTTATTTCAGTATTTGGTTTTTTTTTTTCTCATGACATCCATTTTAAATCCATTCTAGAAATAATGCAATCATATTAGTTCATATTTGTGTAACTGTCTCTATTCAGTTTATCACGTTTTACGGTTGAAAGGTTTATTACCTGCATAGCAAGCTATATTCAACCGGCATCACGATTTGCATATTTGTTCAGCTTTTGCTAGAATTTATTCTTTTTTTTTTTCCAAGTACAATTTCGCCACGGTTGGAAATTACTAGCGGAAAGTACTGCAATAAAACAGAGAGGTGAGATTTGTCACAATTAGGAGTTTATTGTTTATTAAAAGAGATGGCATGATCAGTTCCATTATTTAAAGCAGTAAACCAGATGAATCAAAATTTCATTCAAGATTTTCGATAGTACTATTCTTCTATACAAATTTACAGCGAATGTAAATATATTAAATAGTTCAGTCATTAATAGTGACGATTTCTAATTTTCAAGTTAAAAGTACATGGGGAATGTTTTTAGTTTGAAGTATTAAAAAGGCAAAGAAACTCATTTTTTAATTACACGATAAAAGCTCGATATAAAATTGACATAATAAAATTCATTATATAACATTTATTTTAAATTAAATATTATTTCATTTAGTAATGATAATAATAAAGCTACAGCTCGAATAATTATTGATATGACTTGGATCAATTAACAACAACAAAAAAAGCTTCATTAAAATGAAAATAGGAAGGGAAATTTTAACAGAGTAATATAGGAATTAATTAATTAAGATAAGAGGAAGAATAAGATCTATTATTAGGGTAAAAGGAATTTGACAGGTACAACCGCGGGTTAAAAAGTCGAGTGACTGCAAATTTAGACATCGATTTAATTAAACTTTGTCGTGTTTCATAATCGAACAAGTAAAGTAAATGCTCTGGAAGCATGTTGGATTTGGCTTTCTACTTATGGATAAGTTTGATACATGGCACAGCTCAGCATTTTCGGGGCCCCGGTAGCCGAGTGATCACAGTAGCGAGCTCAAGGTCAGCATTGTTTTAAAATGAGTCATGGGTTCGAGTCCAGATGCCACTAGAGTCCCGTCATATAGTGGGTCTGATTCGCGTAAAATCTGCCTCTGCTCAAATTTCTCACGTTGAGATGGTGTGGGAGTTTGGAGAGCTGCATGCTAGCTCAGGTGGCAATGTTGTCACTTTGAAGTTCCAAATTGCAAAGTCTGTCTCCAATAGCCCTCTTGTTGCTTTTAAATAGGACGTTAATAAATAATAAACCGAAAAAGAATTTTTGAGGTAAGTTGCTAACTCAAACAGTTATGGTTTTCTATCTAATATAATCTGACCATGATTGAAAATTATAAAGTATATTTATTAAATATTTGTGATGTATATGGTCTTTCCATTCTGATTAATCTAACATTGACGCGAATATTTTGTTGTGGTTTTATACTTTAGTACATTAATACAACTGGACAAGCTGGCATTGGCCAATTTTGGTCAAAAATTATGTTAATTATTAATATGTTAATAATTAAATTTATATTAATTTAATGTTATTTTTGATTAATGCATATCTTCGGTTTTCCAAAACAATTTTTACGTTATTTTATGACAATCAGAAAAGGAAACACGAAGGATTTTAAAATGAACAATAACTAGAAGCAAGGATTTAAATTATCGGAGGGGGGCATGTAAAATATCCTTTTAACTATTAGAAAAGCAATAACTTTTTTTTCATAAATGGCATTGATACCTGTTTCATAAATAAATAAAAATGACGTGATAAGTTATTTAAGTGGAAAATTTAAATTACTTTTTATTTGAATACAGTATAATTAAAAATTTCTATCTTATGTCTATGTTATATCTATCTTAAAAACAATTTTTATATAAAATCTCCAACTTAAGAGGTGTTCAAAAATAACTTAAATAATTATCCTCTTATTATTTAAAAACTGTGCTTATTTTCAAGTATAATATTGTATTCTAGGGCTTATCATATAAACATATTAGTAGCTTAATTATCTATTTTATGGTCTAAAGCAAGGTTTGGCAAACTACAACCTGGTTTTAAACCGTCTCGTTGGTTAATATTGTTATTGGATGAAAAAAGTACAGTAGTTATATTTACATTTACAGAAGCGTTTTTCAGATCTTGATGCAAGAACAAAAGATGTTTCCATATTTCAAAATCCATTTTACTGTGCAATTGAGGGGTAACGTCATACCTTCAACAGGAAGTGATTGATCTGCAAAATGATGATTTGCTGAAATGATGTTTAATTGATCTCACGCAATGCTATAAATATCTTTCGAAAGACAGATAAAACAATACGCTCGGGGATTTATATCTGTATTTGGGAGTATCTACCGATGTGAAAGAACATTTTCGAAAATGAAATATGTGAAATCACAAATCAAATCATTATCAACAGATCAGAATGCAAACAGAATTTGCAAGCAGATGACGCAAACAGAATATGCGAATAACTGTATTAAAAAGAAATACTAATTCTGAATTCCAATATGACGAAATCATATCAGAAAAACAAATACATTCATTGCAGTAATATGAAATTCAACCAGTTTGTTAGCAAATGGAAATAACTTTTTTTGTGTGTGTGTCAGCATGTAGATATAAATATTATTCCAAAATATCATTTCCTGTAAAAAAAAAGTGTTCGAGTTAGCGCAGTGCTCATGGTCGCGGACTCGTGGTCGGCGTTGTCTTCGTTAAGTCGTGAGTTTGAGCAATGATGCCACATAAAGACCTGTAGTGTAACGGGGCTGATGCACGTTGTCGAGGTCCCATGTCCTCTTGTTAGCATAGTGGAGATAAAGGCGTCAGCTCAGGTGTCACCCTTGACCCATACTCAAAATTACGAGGTCTGACACCAGTAGTTCTCATGTTGCTTCTATGTGCAACGTAAATAAAAACAATCAATCAAATAGAATAATAAAAAAAAAAAATTAACTACTTCTGTTTGTTTTTTGCTCTATGAGATGAAGTGGCCATATAAATATCTTCACTTTTGTTACCTGGGCCCCACGGTCGAAAATTCTCTTAAAAATTTAGCAATCTGGACTAATCCAAAAAATGTTCCCAATGCCTGGTATAAAGTTTTTTGGAATAACTTTGCAACAATTGTTGAAAACGTATGTTAGGCTTACGAACGAATGTATAATTTTTTATTCGTGAGAATATCTTTTATTGGTAGCTTATTTGAAATTTTTCTAATAATAAAATCTATTTTCAATCTATCCTTTTCTTAAAGGATTTTTTTTTTTTTTAGTATTTTAATAAAAAAATTTTATTTTGATAGAAATTGAACTGAAAAACTTCATTAAAGTTACTTATAACTATTTTTGGAAAATAAAATTTCGCGAAATCGTTTTGATAATTTAAAAAGTACAGAATAATAATAATTTAAATTTTTCAAAATACTTAACGTGCTTGAAGATTGTAAAGCACATATTAAATAAAAATTAAAAAAAAAAAAATTAACTTTTTCCTCAAATGTTGTTCATTTGTGACAATTGAAACATTTTTTTTTTAAGAAAAGGAATTGCTTTGATCATTATTATCCTGAAAGAAACAGTTCTGATGTCCAGTATTAAATATGTTAGGAAATCTTAACATGTCATATTTTGATCTTATAGATAATGTATGCATAATAATAATACACTAATAAAATATTTTACTCATAATACAACGACTAATGTATTTATGAACCATATAATTTCGGAAAATTTATATTTCTTATATTATATGAAACTAACGCGGAATTTTTTTCCTGACAGATTTTTAAATAAATTGATTGCTATTTTCCCCTCTCCTGTTAAAATATAACTTTAAAAAAATATTCTGCTTCAAAACTATGACTTATTTTTAAGCAATAAAATTTTACATCTTTCTCTAACTAAAATCTTAACAAAGAGATTAATAAATTCTTACCAATATTCTGGTAGACTGAGTCTACTATTTCTTGGTAGACGTAAAAATTTAAGAGTTCAGTAAATTAAATCTTTAATGTTTTCAAAATTATTTTTTAATGAAATTGTGACATACATTCAATCCTATTCGTTGTTAATTATCCGTCAAAATATCCAGTTTTGAAACTCTCAGTGTAACTCTGAGACTCTAGTTTTCAAGTGCTTGAACAATATGGAACGTCATTGTTACGCTTTGCTTGAGATGGGAAGGGTCCATCACCCTATAACTAAGGGTAAAAATGAGAGTCATAAAACGTAGCTTGGTAACTGCAGCTTTGGACATTCTTTCCCACCCCAAACTGGGAAGGCGAGAAGGATATTCAGAAGCATTTGCCCCCGAGCACCGAGTGCCGGTGTGAAAACCGAATCCTTTCCTCAAGTTCTAATAATACAGTGGAAGTCTCTCCCTCCCTCCGAAAAAGTATTCTTGACAGCTGTCAAAAAAGTAATTATAGCAGTAAATGGAAATAGAAAAATAAAAAGCATGAAAGAAATGTTCACTTTGAATTAAAAAAAAAAAGAAGTTTGTTTCTTTATTTCCCTTTTTTTTGTGAGGGAATTATTTATTTCTATTCGGTACGATCTATATTCTATGAATACTTTGTATGATCTTCATCGTTCATTTCTACCTCCCAATACAGGGAACTTCGTCGTATTGTAGCAGTGGTGGTTTCTTTCTTTTTTTTTTTGACGAGAGTATTTATTCTCCATAGACTCGAATTCATCATCATCGCTCATGATGACAAGAGGATGACCATCATCGCCATGTAATTAGAACCATCTAATGATATATAAAAACATTTGTAAAACAAATGTTTATTTATTTATTTTTATTTTTAAATACAAAACAAAAAAAATATTAAAATTGGAACATCAAAAAATAAATAATGTAAGAATCATTAACAATTTAAACATATATCTTTTTGAGAGTAGCAAATAATTTAAAACTTACTTTTTACAAGCATGTAAACAAACGCCGAAATTAAATAAGAGACTCAGAATACTAAATCTTAACTACACAGATAAACTATAATAAGAAAAAGCTATATAAAAATACTAAGATTACTTTTTGTTAAAATGTATTTAATGGATAATACAAGAATATAATAATATTAAATATATATATACGAACATTAAAAGACGTGAATAGCGATTGTATAAGGATTTCCTGGGCTAAAGCGTTGCACGTGTGATTCTGACCTGGTACTGCCTGTTTGTGAATTTAGACCATTACGAAATGCAATAATGGGTCAATTAGAGATATGTTAACGTTAGAATGAAAAATGCCCTATGAGAGATATATAAAATTGATTCTATGGCAGCACCCATAATAATTTTCTTATGTTAAATTTTATTCGCAAATGATTTTTGCCCTGCCTTTTCGAAACACAGTGGTTTGATTTTTTATACATTTAAAATACTTTTTTTCATGTAGAATAAATTTAACCATCTCCTTCCAAACCCCCCGGGGGGGGGGAACGTATCTCTGTATATAAAACATATAATTATTAGTTTATTTTTTCAATCAATCTCCATATTTTTTTTTCTATAAAGTATTTCATATTGAAGAAATGCTTAGGAAATATAGGATTTTATAAGATGGATGGAGAAAATTAAGAAATCCGAGTTTAATTTATTACCATGTATAAAAAGAATTTAACCAATATAGTATATCACAACTAAAAAACATTACAAAAGCTATCCTACCGAACAAGTAAAATATTACCAATTCAACTATTTATATTCCTTTTCTTTTATGAATGAACATTATTTTGATATCATTCAAAAAATTATTCAGAATAAAAAAGAATAGCTTCCACTTTTTATTTTAACTGACTCTCTAAGTTCTAGTCTATTCTCAATTAATTATGTATTTGCTGAATTAAATTTAATGGTTAATAGAAAATATTTTGTTGAAATATTGCCTTATTTTTTTTTTTTTAGTAAAG
Source organism: Nephila pilipes (assembly GCA_019974015.1). Classification (NCBI taxonomy): domain Eukaryota; kingdom Metazoa; phylum Arthropoda; class Arachnida; order Araneae; family Nephilidae; genus Nephila; species Nephila pilipes. The sequence goes on along the minus strand of BMAW01030190.1, from coordinate 112,242 downwards.
CTTTCTGCAAATCGAAGAAACGCTCTGTTTATTAAATAACCGAAAAAGAAATTCTCTTTTTATTAAAACCATACTCTTCTGCTTAGAAAGTTGCCTTAAACTGTTATTTCTGTTTTCAAAGAGTATTGTTCAGTAAGTGACAGTAAGCTCAACTAAGAAAAAAGAAAAGAAAAAGTGAACAATGAAAGATCAAAATTATTCATATTCCGAATATATCTTCTTCACAATAATGTGTGATACATCTTCAAGTGTGATTTTCCACCTTGGGTGTATTTCATTACGTAATATAATAGGCTATTGTAATAGAATCACAAATAAAGACTTCTTATAATGATGTTTTCCATTTCTGAGAACAGACAGGAATTTTTATCACGGCGTAGTAGTGATAGTGACATTTAATTTCAGGTTTGGATAAAACAAACATCTTCTATAGATTGACGGATTCAGGACAAATCAATATAAAAACATCTGCTTGAATAGGTAAGATGACATAATTTGTAATAATGTATCAGTACTATTCTGAAAGTACTGCTGTAATAATGGTTGCATATCACATACGAACGTTAAACATGATAGCTTACTCAATGGCTAGTTGATTCGTAGCTCTACACCATTGGTGTCAAACTAATTTCTAGCTACCGACTAGTTTCTAACTAGTAAAAGTTACGGGGATTCTCTATACGGTAAAAGTTTGTCTTTTCTTAATTTAATTTCGTTACATATGTACTGTTCATTGTGGTTTGTACCAATGCGCTTTTGTTGTTCATTGTGACATTTTATGTTACAGCATTATTACATTTATCAAGAAGATGATCATATCAAATAATTTAACACTCATTTTTCTTGAAAATAGCAATGTTCGACAGCAATTTTTCGTTCAGTTTATTAACATCTGGTTACACTGAATGCAAGGGCATTGTGAGTAATTGTTATCAAAAGGAAAAGAACTTTTTTAAAAATTAATACTTTTTCTCGAATTTTGAATTACCAGACACTTAAAAAACTACACAGATTAATAAATGCATCATAAATAAACTTATTTTTCGTGTTCTTTGAAAGCCGATATGTAATGTTAGGTATACCGAACAGATCAGCAGATTTGATTGATTCATTGTTCATTAACGTCGCCTTTTGAAACAACACTAGGGCGGTTGTGTCTTGAAATGAATGGACAGGCTCATAAGTAAGACGTAATAGGGAACTTTTAGTAACTGCACAATATAACAGCTCTGACACAGAAATATTTTACATATTTATAAATTGAGTATTTACAAGACCGTCATTCTACCGTTGCCGTCGGCATCTTGGTTCGTTCTAATTTTTTTTTTTTTTGCATCGAGCACTTACAGTAAGACATCCTATTGGATGGTGCAAACAGCAGTGTTTGACAAGAGCTAGTGACGTAGCTATTAGAGACGGACCTTGTAATTTGCAGATTAGTCGAGGACTAATGGTGTTATTTTATTTTCGGCTGCTAAAATTTCCTCTGTTGATGGTGAATGAGGGAGGATTGTTCGTCCGTTCAACATGACAAGTATTAGCTCCTAAGCGAATGTCGTTTTTGCGTGATAGTAATTATGTATAATTTAGAAATTTTAAAAATTACGCGACAGTATTTTACATGCTACTATGTGGATTTTTTTTTTAGTTTAGTTTTTATTAACGTCGCACTAGAAGCAACACGAGGGCTATTGGCGACGGACCTCGTAATTTTGAACCACGGTCAAGTGACGAGGACGACACCTGAGGCTACTATGTGGAATAGGGCAGCAAATATTATCATTGTAAGGGGCACCCATGCTTGTTCTAAGCAAAAACTATTGAGGCACTGTGACTGATGTACGTTAAATACCGCGTGACTCAAGTCTTGTCGTTGGCTTGGATGGAGAAAACGGCGTATTACATTTCACGTATTGATCTTGTCATCTAACCATGCTCCAAAATTACGAGATCTTTTGGCTGTGTTGAGCAGATTTTTGAGTTAAACAGTCAGAATAAGATGAACATTTATTTAATACATAAAACGAATCAGAAAAAGAATAGGTTTTATGATTTTTATACCAATAAGAAATGACATTACGATAAAAAATTCCAAACTTTTAATTTAGATTTTACTTCAAAAATATTTGCAATGATTTTGTAAGCTATTTTTAGAAACAATTAATTCCTTTATGTATTTTTATTTTACTATGACTACTATTACGGGACTTACTTTCGACTCACTTTCCATGATTCAGTATATTTGTAAACACGATATATATTAGTAATAATAAATCAAATAATATAAAAAACAAAGATATTAAAGATCTAAATAAATTGTAACGTTTTTCTAAAAATAGTTATAAATGGGAATTTAATATATTTAAATGAAGCATTTCATTTGCTTATATTTTAAGTAGTTTTGGCCCCCGCCCCATCCATCACAATCAATATATTAGTAACAACTTAGATCAAGCTTTACTTAGGCAGATGTGACCTCCTTTTCACATTTCAAATTGATTATAAGAAATGGAAACAGATGTTGAAATTCGCAGATCAAAGCATTGCGTAATATATTTTTATTCTCAAATATTTTCCAGATGTATTTAACAGAGAAATCGTAGTTGTATCAACCAAATAATTCTCTTATCCTTAAAATTGTTATGGATATTTTTCACTCTATTTTGAGGAAGTGAATAAGCTAAATTTCAAATAAGTAAATGTGATTCATGATCTTATGATTCCGAAATTTATTTTTAATATAACACTGCTCATTTTTAAGACATCGTAAAAAATTGTGGTCTCAGGGATTTAAGAGAAAGTTGTGTGATTGTAAAAATGTTTGAGAGTCATAAGCTTCACTTGTAGGAGTGTCTTTTATTATGGTTTTATTATATAGAAACTTATTTTTAACATAACATTTTTACTTATTTTTAGAGCACCATAAAAATAATGGCACCTATAACTTAGAGAAAGTTGTGTGATGGTATAGAAAAGATGTTTAAGAGTCATAAGTTCCCTGTGTAGTAGTGCTTTTTATTATTTTGTCTTATATTTTAGAGGTTAGAAGAAAACAGAAATAAACAATCATGCAAGATAATGTTTTGATTACTCTAAACAAGTCATCAATTTAAAATTTTTGTATGCTTTCTTTAATGTTACTTATTTTTAATCATTATTATTCAAATAAGAATTTCAGGATTTTCTTTTATAGAATTCGATTTCGAAATAATAATTATCTATTTCTCCATGTGAAAGATATATATGCATATTCTTAATTTTTAAGATAAATATTTCCAAAGACTTATAACTGAAATAAAGGGAACGATGTTAAAAGAACCCATAATATAACAAAATAATGTGTGTGGAAGTGAATATTAAAAGAGCAAAAAGAGAAAAAAAATATTAGAAATATGGGTTTGGAATACTGATTTCTGTAAATATTTCTATAAAACAATAAAAAAGCGAACTAAAAATTTATTGTTATTTTAGAGACTTGAAGAGAGTAATTTAAAATAAAATCTGAAGACTTTTAGTACATACACTCTGGCGATTAAAATTGAATCATTATGAAGAAAACCAAATAAAAAAAGATATTTATTGTTCGTAAACAATATGGCATGAAGCTAAAATGATTAAATTTGCAAGCAATTTGGGAGCTTACAGAGGTGCGAAATTAGTAGAAACAGCTGCCACCTCTGGTAGCTAAAACAGACCTTACCTTATTAGGCATAGAATTGAACTGGGATGGAACGACAGAAACGGGTAAGTCATTTTATGCTGCTTTAAATCAATGTCACTCTTCATCAACCGCATAAGCCAGAGAGGGGTGACGGGCCAATCTCAGCAACCCATGACCAGATGTTTTAAGCGGGTGACAGATCTGGAAACCGTGCAAGCCAGGGCAAAAATCGAATACCTTGTATATTGAGGAAAGTCAAAACACGACATGAAACATGTGGTCTTGCATTATCTTGTTGGAAGAGGGCGTTTGGCAGGCCTTGAAGATAGGACACAACAACTAGACGTAAGATGTCAGAAATGTACCGATCTGAGTTCAAATTACCTTCGATCCGAACTAGAGATATCCGTGTCACATACCTAATGGCTGCCCAAGCCATAACACCAGGTGCAGGGCCCCTATGCCGATATCGAATGCAAGCATGCGACAAGCGGTCTCCTTGGAGCCTATAGACACGTATACAACCATCAGAATACTGCACGCAGAGCATTCGTCTGAAAAGACTACATTGTTCCTCTCTTGTATCCAGCTTTATTATTCGGTGCACCAGAGTCACCATCTTTCTCTATGCAGCATTGTCAATCAAGCCGAAATAATGGCCTTCGTGCTGACAGCTTACATTACTGCAAACGTCGTCGCACAGTACGAACGGATACGGGGCGAGCTGTAAACACGCCCATTTCCTGACAAATGGTCCATGATGTGGTTGTATGGTTTTGCAGGGCCGACCTCACAATATGTCAGTCTTCTTAGGAGTTAGCCATGGGAGAGCGTGGAGATCCTGCATGCCATTCAGTGTGATCCTCAGCAACCCATTGATTCCATATTCGCATGACAGTGGCTGACCAGTGCAACAGGCAATATCATGGAACTGTAACCAATAGAAAGATAGCCTTCTAGAGGCTATGGACAAAAACAGGCAGTCTCCCTCTAATCGTCAAAGATGTGATATTAACGTAATTTTCTCTTGTTAATTCTTTTATGTGTTAATTGTTTTGTTCCTAAATGTTTGTTTTGCGGCTCTGTAGATTCTTCTTTTAAATATAATTTTATTTGAACTATCCGGACTTTGCCATTATTCAAACTTGTTATCTTAGAACGATAATCTACATTCTCGATTGGCAACGATCCTGCCTCTATCGAAACCCGACACTTATTGGTAAGTTTTCTTCATATTCGAGGCATAATACATATTCTGAGCACACTCCGACCTCACAAAGTGCTTTCCGAATCAGAAATCCTCTACACATTTTTTTATGCAGAGCTTCAGATGTTATTTCTTTCTCCTACATTGTCCAAATGCGCTGAAATACTAATTATTTGCAAATCTTAGCCTCTTCTTCCTTTCATGTCATTTTGACATTCATTAGATCATTCCTTCCTGGTGCTGCAATTTTAATGGCCAGCAGTGTAAATAGATAAAATATGAGCAAAATGGCACAAGTGATGTTTTTTCTAGTAAATATTTCGCCAAATTCAAATTGAATTCAGTTCGACAGGCTTTAAATAAATATGTTTGCCATTACAGTAAAATCTCATCAAGTCAGATCAATTGGGATTTTGCAGTTTCTTCGGATTATCGAAAATCTTTGTTAACCGGAGAATCAGGGGAAAATAAAACAAATTAAACGTACCGTCAGGAAATCGTCTGTATATTGAACGAATTGAGTATGAATCATACTTAGAGAAGCGAATAGACGTCTACATTGTGAACAATATAAGTGCGTTTACAGTTATTTATATAATTTTCTATTTAGGCAATGTAGCACCATTTGCCATTGTCACTGGTGATAAGAATTATAATTAAAGTTTTGTTGACTTTTTGACTTTGAACTATTCGCGATTTTCTTTTTAGCCTCGGGGACTTGTTGGTAATATGAATTGCATAAAATTACAACTTCTTCCCCAACTAAAATGAAACATGACTGGGTAAATTAGATGAAGATAGAAGTGAAGTGAATTAGAGATATTGATTTGTAAGTAAAATAGAATTGGAAGAACTGAAGGGAGATAGAGGATAATGACTTGTTGATAGATATTTATACTTTGGATTGAAGCATCTTAATTAGTTTTGTGGATTGAAGCGAATTCTGGTTCAATTATTAAGATAAGAATCGATTGTTTGTGCGAAGGGATTGAATCAGAACGAGTGAATTGGTAAGCTAAGATTATTAGTTGACTTTAATTTAGAATTGGCACGTTAAGTGGGATTCGAGACATAGTGACCTTATCTATCCTTCATTGATAAATAAAGGGTTTTTCTTGTTTTTATGTATCTTGAATTGGAATGTAGTATTTAAAAAATCGTCGAAATAAAAGAAATAATGGTCGTAGAAGTAAATGACTTATTTTTCTTAAAAATGTATTAGGGTTTAATATTAAAAGAATGTTCAAAAAGTAAATTAACTTTCGTTTTCTGTATTGGAAGTAATCCCAAAGCTCATGCAGTGGACAATCGCTCCCCATTTCATTCTTAGGAGTTATTTTTTATTTAACTATGTTTCATTAATTAATCAATTTTTGGGTTTTATCAAACGATTTTGAATGGGGCGGCTTCATGGGGAAAAATCTTTAATATAATGTATTGTAAAAGATACAAGCGATCAGCAAGTAAATTCAGTGCAAACAATAGTATTTTGATAAATTATAGCAATTTAGTTTGTTAACGTGACCATTAATTTGATAAAAAAAACTAATTTGATGAAATCAGAAAAAAAGGCTATATCTCTAACATCAGAATTGTTTCAACACGAAATACAGAAATGATTTAAAATTTCTGTAAATATATGCAAAGATTTGTTTTATTATATGCTTAGACACGAAATGCTTTATTATTAAAATTAAATATCTCATAAAACTTTTAATTTACTGCAATGAAATTCGTCTCCAGCATTAAGTATACTTCTTTTGACCAATCTTTTAACACTATTTCATCCGAATTTATATTTTCAGAGGAACACACGCATATAAAAGGAAAATCTGGTCGAATTATTGATATTTTTGTAAACAACTGTAAAGCAGCAGTTTTCTCCTTAGATCTCAAAGGGTTTCTTTTTAAATTGACTTCCTTTTGGCAAGATAGGCACGCTGGCACGTTTTCTATCTGTTTAGGAGAGAGAACTTGCCAAACAATTTTGATATTTTGCCTTGAATAAACCCTAGTCTTAATATTTTTCATTTATTTTTAATTATATTTTTTCCAATATTATTCAAATTCTTCTCATGTCATTATAATTGCTACTGTATTCAGTAACAGCATTTATCGGTATTTCCATCCAAATCGAGATTTTTTTTTTCTGTAGGTTTTTATCAGAACTATTTATATATTTATAGATACGAGTACATTTTGTAGCTATGTTTGTATCTGATTAATTTTTTTTCAACGTCGCACTTAGAAGCAAAGCAAGGCCTCTTGGCGACTGACCTCTCCATTTCTAACCACAGTGAAATGAAAAGGTTGAAACTTGAGCTAGCATTCCACAATTCTGACTTTCACACCATTCCAAAAGTGAGGGAGAAGAGAATCTCGATATATTTAATATCCATCATCTCCGCTGCACGAAAGATCTTTTTAATCAAGACTCGAGTCCACAACCCAACTGAAACAAACCCGGCCGCTAGCTCGCTACCATGACTACATGTTTATCGTGGCTATAAATTCACTTTCGGAATTATCTTGCATTGTATGTGATCATGTCTTTTAAAAATAAATTCGTAAATCACAAATTGAAGACGTTTGAATGTATTAGATTTGTCTTTATTTCTTTTACAGCAGAGAATTATTATAGAGGTACTAGGGCCGTTCTATAAGCCCAAAGAAATTCCAAGAGATGATGCTCATAGCATCGAAAATGGTTTGTTTTTTATATGCATAATGACTCAGGTAACTGAGTCTATTTAAGTAATCAGGCGTATTCGTAATCATGATGCCTTTCGCACCGAAAAAATTCTTCATTATAACTTTTCCAGTCGATGAGACCACCTTCGTATTTTTCGGTAAAGTTTCATTGGAAGGAACCCAACGTTTTGATTTTTACTTGATTTCCGGTGCATAATGATGAATCTGTCACACCAACAGTGACAACTCGACACAAAATGACGTGAACAATTCGTTGTGATTGCAATCAAATTTTAATTCGACAGCAAATGACTACCAAATCAAAACTAACTTATGAATCAATCTCAAATATCTTCCGGATGATACACACAATAGTAACAACAATTTACCTTAATGATGCCATCTGTCTTTAAATATGGCTACAGTAGCCTAGTGG
>BMAW01030190.1:35074-104059 GCA_019974015.1 Nephila pilipes | reverse complement strand
ATTTATAGTGTTCATAAAATCAGCCGCTGAAGTGTTAGGTATGTTATATCAAACACAATAAAAATACCCTACTTGTATTCTTAATAAATCAGCCATCCGAATATGGGACTTTAATACGTGTACAATTCTATAATATAATAAAAATTATTATACTCGTTATAATCTATTGGATTAATGCTAACAGTATTTCTGAAGACTTTAAGTGAATTTATTGCTTCTTTTATTGCTTTGATTTAGGTAGGTATTTAGGGTTATATCATAAGATTTAAATATTTTTTCCAAAAATGTTTTGAGATAAATTTAGCAAAGATGTTTGAAGAAACAGGTTTATAATCAATGAGTATCAATTGTCAGTTAATGTGTTTGTGTACAAAAGGATTATCTTTTTTAATAGTGAATACAAACTCTTTTTTTTATTTCCAGCTTGTACTTTCATTTTCATATTTATGATTGTTATAATTTTTGAAGCTCTCTACTATCACAAAATTTTCAGACGCATTTTTAAATAGGTTTTTTACTTAATGTGCATGAGTCCAGTTAGCACAATTCGATGTCTCCTCTGTTATAACAAATTAAACTCCGTAGAAATATCAAAACTCTTTACTTTTGACGTATTTCTTGTTCTGGATTAGGGCGGAAATTTCTGGAATATTAGAATTCTCTAGAATAATTCAAAATCTGCTTATTATGAGTCAAACAACTACTGGTTAGCAATTCTTTTTATATCGCACGAATTTCTTAAAATGTTTGCTTCATTCTATTAGGAAAATTCAGAACATTAACAAAAAATTATGAAAAATAAATTAAAAACTTCTACTGTTCGTAATATTAAGCCTATTCTGGTAGAAATATAATTCTTAGCTGTTTGTATCATTAATTGCCTATAATTGTAACTTTAAAGTATTTTCTATGACCAAAAGATTTTATTTAAAAAAAAACGCAGTACATTATTTTAAAAACCAAAAGTTAAAATAAAAAGTGAACAAATCGTTCTATAAAATTATGAGACATTAATTTACAAATGGAATAAAAAATAATGATGGTAAATCATTAGAAACTGATGATTTCAGTGATTTCAGTCAATGATTGTAGAAAACACTGACTCAATTCTTTTTTAATACATTCAGCAGTTGAAGAAAACGCAAACATTGCTATTGAAATCGTTTTGATAACGCTTTTCCGTCTAATTTTCTATTTTAAGAACGAGAGTTTGGTAAATATCGTCGGCTTCAATGGCAATATAGGAAGATACAGAAATACGTTTTGATTAGAATTCACAAACAACATTGATTTTCATTAACAGATTCCACTGCTGGTAGAATGAATTATACTAAATCTCATTATTTTATTTTGAATAAAACAATTCGCGAAATCTTAATTCTTATATATATTCATTTTTAAATAATATTATTAAATTCCAAATTATATAACCTTAATTCAGAGACTAATAAGTGAATTATTTCTAGACTACAGTATAATGATTCAATCGGGCTTTTAATTCATCTCGTGGTGTAGATGTAAGAATGACGCATCAGGTACTATCCACATCATTTGATCTCGTTTCAAAATTACACACAAGATTAACTGAATACATTACATAAAAGAAGAAGCTTGAACTTTTTTGTTGATGAATAGTATTATTTACTCGTCGTGGAGTAAGAATGAATATAAATTGTATGTAAATAGTGCATATATATATAATAAGTTTTTCATGAAGGTTTTCTTATATTTAACAATATAAACTTGGTTTTTCTAAATGATGTTCTAAATTAGGCTGCATTCTCATTTTTTTCTGTTTTTTATTAAAATTAATTCAATGAAACAAAATTTGACAGTGCTGGTTTAATTTAAAATGAACCAGTATCTGGCATTCAATAACTTTTAAATAATGCTTTTCCACCTTCTCCTAACATATATTAGTGAGTACCGTAATATTTTAACCATTATTAAGAAATAACCGATAATCTGGACAAAATTTATTCTGCATATGAATTTATCCTTATGTACATAATGTTGTAAATTATAAATATTAATGTTGATTTGTTTGGTTTCAGGAAGCCGTCTGTTGAAGTAACTCGCCAGTATCGCAAAGTTTTAATTATTATTCCAGGGTATCTCAAAAGTTTAATTACTAATAAAAATAATCATGATAGAAGCTGAATTTTTGTTTATTGTTCTTAATTTTTCTCTACATGGCTACAGCATCCAGAATTATACAATTCTTCCAGTGTTTCTGGACCTTTCGAAGTCCGTTCACTGTAGAACTCAGCAGAATGAACTCTTTAACACATCAATGAATAACTCCCAAGACTAACCCAGAGATGGCGCTCGTAGTAAACCAGTAACCAGGTCTTTCTAGAGTACTAACCTTTGCTTGAAACGTGTCAAAATTTTAAGTCGATCGGACCAGAAACAGCTGAGTTATCGAGGTTGGAGTAAAGTCGTTTTGTAGTTTGTTTAAAAAATGGAAAAAACCGAGTTTCGTGTTCTGATAAAACATTGTTTTTTAATGGGTAAAAACACCGTGCAAGCGAAACAATGGATTGAAAAATGTTACCCGGACTCTTGTCCATCAAAAGCAACGATTTGTCGGTGGTTTGCCGAGTTTAAACGTGGTCGTACCGACACAAATGACGCGGAACGCTCGGGTAGACCTGTGGAAGCCGTTACACCGGAAAATGTGAATGAAGTGACAAAAATTATAATGAAAGATCGTAAAGTGAAGCTCCGTGAGATTGCTGAGATGACACAGATATCATATGGAAGTGTATTTACTATCCTTCATGAAAAATTGAGCATGAAAAAGGTTTTTTCCAAGTGGGTGCCGCGATTGCTTTCGATGGAACAAAAACAGCAACGAGTCGATGATTCAGAAAGCTGTTTATCGCTATTTACTCGCAACAAAAAAGATTTCTTGCGAAAAAGATTTGGAAAAGCGTTGGAACGATTGTATCACCCTAAAAGGTGATTAATGAAAGGTGTTATGTTGATGAATAAAAAAAAAATTTGCAAAAAAAATGTTGTTTTCAATGTTAGTCTCGGGAGTTATTGATTGATGTGTTATCTTCACTCTACTTTTTGAAATCAGAGAAATCACCATTAATAACTATAATTACAACAGTATGTACATAAAGATAAATTAATACGCAGAATAAATTTTGTCCAGATATATCTAAGTTATTTCTAAGTAATAATTAAAACTTTACAATGCTTCCTTGTGGCCAAAATAAGAACTGGTAACACTGGACGTTATACCTCAGTATTTAAAGTTTAGCACTTTAGGGTCATTGATTTTAAAATCAAATTGAGGAGTAAATTTCTGATTTCATCTTAAATTATCGTGCGCTAAAATAAGGGTCGTTACACATTCAATCGGAAAAAAAAAATAATCACAAGGTTTGGAAACATGATAAATGAGGGTTCCAGGTAAGATATTGCCATCATCCACTGACCGTAGATCAAAATGGAATGCAAAGTCGATTGGAACAGTTTAATATACTGATTAATGGAAACACAAATTTAGGTAGCGTTAGCCCAGTGGTTGAAATTTAAAGCTTTTTGTATGACAATGTCCATGCTAAGTCGTATATTCGAGTCCCGATCCAACCAAAAGTCCATGGTGCGGAATAAAAGAGATAAGTACACGTTTAGTTAAACTGGTCTGCAAAGATTTCATGTAACGTGGTGAGCACGGTTTCAGTTTAGGTGTCGTCCTTCATTATATGACCGTAGTTCAATATAAGGAAGGGAACCATATGACTTCACATAGTGTAGCTTAATATACTAATCATTACAACTCAAAGATTTCAATATATAATTTTTCTAAACCTTAAATATATGTTTGATAATTCTTATTTTAAGCTTCAATGCCAAATAGTATCATAATTATGAGTGCTAATATTTAATATTGGCACATATTGGTAAAGATTCAATAAATATGTGATTGAAAAATGCAAGAACTACTTAGCAAAAAGCTATATCTTAAAACCAGATTATTAAATTATTAAATAATTTGAAAGCACTATTTTTAGTGTACAAAATTTTCCCGTCTTTTTGTTAATGTATGATAAATTTAATTAAAGGAGATAATTTTATCAACACTCCCACGCACTGCTCTGAACATTCGAAAGAAATGTATCGCTTCTAGATCTCGTTGGTTGAAACTGTCTTCACCAAGTGTTAAAAAGCTTGAAACGGGCTCATAACTTTGTCTGAGACAGGGGAAATACAGAATCCTCACTTTCAAATTGTGTTGACGTTGTGTGTGTTACTCATACAGAGAGTTTCAAAACTCATGGGCAAAAATTTAAGGGATGATGGGAAACATTTAAACAAGCAATTTCCACCATACAATGCCTAGACGGAGAGTAAGAGTGGTGAACCGCTAGACGGTGCTGTAAAGAAAGCATAAAGTGCGAGTTTTTTTACTCATCGTCATTTCTATCGTAAGTTTCAGGATGCATGGCGACGTACAGTAATCAAGAAAAGGTCATACCTTCTGAAATCCATGGTAGAAATGACGATGAGTAGGAAAACTCGTGCTTTATGCTTTCTATCTCAGCGTTGTCCAGCGGTTCTCTGCTTGCTCTCCGCTTGTGCATTGTATGGTGAAAGATGCTTGTTTAATTTTTTTCCATCCCACCTTAAATTTTTGCCCATGAGTTTCGAATCACCTTGTATATTTGTTTATTATACTCTCTCTCTCTTCACTCCCCCCTTTAAAATGTAGAAACAATCCATAATCTAAAATATTTCTCTCTTGTGAAATATGAAGAATCAATTTTTTATAAGAAATGCAAAACACCCATTTTACTTTATAATGTAAACAATGAAGTATGAAACACTTTCCACTCCAGTAAAAAGAACTGTTTCATACAAAAATGAGTGGCATAATAAAATATGCTGCGCTCTATAGAGCAGCAAAGTCAGAATATAATGTTAAGGTCGAAATTTTCTATCTGAAAAAGTGTGTCGAGAATTTGAGTCCAACTGTTTAATATTATGCCAAGATATCTTTAAATTAACTACTTCGATTCAAGTACTTATTTAATGTAGCTTAAACTAGAAATTCATTGTCAGTGATTTTAAAGCAAGAACTGCGCATGAGCACAAATGATTGATTAATTGTTCATTAACGGAGCATTTAGCTGCTACACTAGGGCTATTCCAAGAGCACAGGAGAAGAAACGTAAGTTAGAGAAAAAAAAAAACTGTGAATCGTTTTGTCTTATTTTACTGTATATATAAAATATTAGAATTAGAAAACGCAAAAGAAACTCTATGGTTTTGGTATGCTAATTAGAGTAAAATTAATCAAAAGGTAAAGTTAAATAAAAAAAAATTACAAAAATGACTATGTGATAAAAAATTGAATTAATATTGAATTTTTTCAAATATATAAAAAAAAAACTAAGCTTAAAGATTTTGAGACATGTAAGAAATATGCGTATTCTGAAACGGATTCAAATTTTTGTAGGTATTTTGTGATAGCATTCATGAGATCTTTATCAGTGATGTCACTGATCTTGGAGTTTATATACGATGATATTAGCTCAATATAAATTTGATAGAAAAAGCAAAATATTTGATATGGACCGAAAGTCTGAAAGAAACCCCCACCAGTTATTCTGAAAGGGATTGTAAATCTTCGTCAAGGCAGTAAAACATGTATTGGAATTTCGTTATTAGCTGAGAGATCACTTTCTACTGTGAGTCAACTATTCAGAGATTTATGGCATCTAAAATACTATATAACGTTCCTCACCCGGATCTATTTGCTTCTTTGGACAGGTGATTTTTCACCTTTCGTTAAAGAAAAATTAAAAAAACAAAGGCTCCTAAGTGTACAGCAAAATACAAGAAGGCAACAAGGTTTCCACGAATGTGTTGCACGAAAAAAAATTCTTTATGAATGATAGGAATTGGAAGTTACAATTATATTTCGCTAACAAATTCATTAAGGAAAGCTCATAGAAATGAGAAAAAAAATTTGTTTTTTTAATACCAAGAATACCCTTAACATTTTATGGATCGAAAGACAGACAAATGATGTAGAGAAAACAGAACACAGAAATGCGTCCAAGAAATTTACTTCCCACTCTGAAAACATGGAAATTGATGCATGCTTGTTTGGGATTGGATGAGTGTCTCATAGGTCGGAAATCGAATCATGTATTCAAGATACAAATCCATGAAAAAATATCGTTTAGAATGATATGGACAACTGCATATTAATTTTAATTATTTCTCTCATAGCGTGGAGAGAAAGTTGTGAAAAAAAGCACCAGTTCCAGCGTCGTCTGTACTCTTATTCATCGTCTGCACTAATATCTAAATTACCAGGTCTCCTTTACAAATGGACTTCGTGTGATTTTCGAATGACTTTAATTCTAATTAATGTCAACAAAATCTTAGCTTTGTAATTAATGATTGATCAATGTAAGTGAAGGGAATTAATTGCAGAAATTATCTGAAACAATTTCTTTTAATCAGAAGGTGTGAAGAGGATTAATTTTTTTGTGACTTATTACAACCGCAGAATAATTTTTAAGCTATCAGAAACTGACAATATTTTATTTTGTAGTTATTTCTACTACTCATTTGTCACTGAGATAAACCTAATATAAGACCTAAGTTTGACTATTATGTAAGTGTTGCACATAAAATTACTTTTGAAAACTCGCTCAAAAAAAGTTTGAGACTTGTTTTTCGGCGCCGTAAGCATTAATTTTTTTTTCAATAGTATATTAGTTAAAATAATTTAGTCCTTTATTAATTCTTAAATCATAAAACTATTTTAATATAATTTTAAAATGATTTAAAGAAATTCCTACTCAAAACACACTCAACATTTCAAATCCTGAAAAAAATTCCGATACGACCCCCTCCTCCCCCCCAAAAAAATGTAGGCAATACTCAGCAGCTTGCATGAAAATTTCATATATTTTTCATTCACGTATTTATCGCTCAATTTTTAATGAAGGAATTTTTAATTTAAATTAATTTAAGTAAATGATGCACAATTATTTATTACAAATTTCGATTTATAGTTGTTTAAACAAAACATTCGCCCTGCAGCCTTTAATGAATTGAGCATAATTGGAAAAAGTATAAATATATTTCTAGACGCAAGTAATTTGTGGGAAATACCGCAATTTATTTAGAATTCCTTACTTCGAATTGAATTAAATATTTTTCATATTTCGACAAGTTTAGTTTAGAATTTCAACACTAGATGGTAGCACGAATGTAAAATCCGATCGATGATCCAACTGTGGAAGTCTTTAGGCTCAAGGTAGTGTCACGCTATGCCACGTCATTGGCCCTTCATTCTGTTCGTTTCCACATTTCGCTGCTCGTGCACGTTTCGCCATCGGCCGTATCGATCGTGCTTGGGGAAAGAAAAAACAAGTAAAAAAAATGTGCGTCACGCGCCTCGGAAAGTGTGCTTTCACCCCATGCTACGTCATGCGATTAGGTCCTGCTCTACCAATTAGGAAACGCGTCCCCGTGGCGGTGGAGGTGTAGACCCTGCAGCGTGGCGTAGCGTCTCTTTCGAAGGCAGCTGCTTTAGTCAGAAGGGAGTATGGACAAACGGCTGATACAGAAAGTGTTCGAGCATGAGCTATTGTACGCTGTCGATAGTGTACATTACAGGGATCGACATATGCGAGCTGTTGCATGGGCAGATATTGGGAAAGATCTTGGAATTCCAGGTAAAATTCGATTCCAACGCGGTGAATGATTTTTCTTCCTCCTTATTTTTCCTAATTTGGTGGCGTGAGAACTCATGTAATAGGTATTTCCTTTCTCAATCGGCAATATTTGAAAAATTCTGGTAAATTAACTTTTCTACTCATTAAAAATATTTAACGAATTCAGAATGAAACAGGTGGGATAATTTCATTTTAATCTGATTCCGATAGAGAGAAGTCTTATTCGTGTATAAAATAATTTTATCTAAAAACATATTTTGAAAATGGCGAGCATTTTTTTTATTTGACATGTGTTATGGGGGAAAAATCGTACATTTCAGTGCGTATCCACGGATTCAATATTAAAAAGTTAGAAAATCAAATGTGAGTAATTAATAATAAAATTTGTTTGGTAATATTTGACTAATTTGATTGAAATGAGAATTAAAATTTTGATTTTAATTGACTTAAAATAATTTTAAAAAAATATGTGTTTAATGCTTTTTGTTTAATTCTTGCATTTAGTTTTCACATAGCACCAGGAATTAATAACAATAAAACTCTTAAAATCAAAAATGAAATACATCGATTTAAAGATCAGGTGTGAAATCGGCATTTTACGTTTAAGGTTTTCATCTGGTTTCACGAACCGAAAATTTCTTATACTTCTCTCTTTTTGACGTATTGATAAGCACACGGAAAATTTTTTACTACTCAAATGTATATTAAAACAATTATTCGTGAATGCATGTGGAAAAGATTTTTTTTTTGGCGTTTCTCTATTATGTATACAGAAAGTTTAACTGGTAAAATTGATCATTTCTTGATTTAATTTACAAGAAACAAAGTTTAGTTTAAAAAAGACATTTTTTTTTAACTAAATGCATTCTTATTTAATAATAATAATAATTAAAAAAGAATTATGTTTTGAACATATTTCGCAAGAAATGATATCAAAAGGTTTTGTAAACATAATGAAACATCACAAGAAAAAAAAAAGCTGTCATTCAATTTTTTGTAGAATGTTATTGTGCATCTACTTTTTTTTTCACACTATTACGATATCGCATGTTTTCGTGTTTTTTTCTTTTTAAAGTCAAACTATATACACGGATACGGCAAATTTGTTTTATGTAGATAGGCTTTTTAAAACGTGAAATAAAATAGGAGTCTGATTTTCCACGTTAATTGTTATTGGTGAGGCATATCGGGGTAAAAATGCCAGTTATTTGAGCGGTGAAGATTTTGGAAGGAATAGATTTCAGAGAGAAAAAAAAAAAATGTTAATTTATTGATAATTTTCAGAACGATTTGTAATTATATTAGTTAATAATAATATTATAGTATTCTGATTATAGCTAATATTTATATTGATCTGAATTTGTGACTACTAGCTTTATTATTATTAATATTATTATTTTACGGATTTCGTATGAGCTCAGGATTTCCTTGATCATTTCGTGGAAAAACTGCAATTCCGGGTTAGTGCAACCTATTGCATGTTTTTATTTCGAAAGAATTCTCTTTGAATCGTATAAACAGTAGGGAAAAAAAAAAGCTTTATTTTATTACTTTTTGTGAAAGAATTTATGTGTGATACACGAGGGAAAAAGAGACAATGATTATACGATGCGAATCATGATGGTCATAATCGCGAGCGTTGTGGTTTCTGCGGAATCGTGGGTTCGAGTCCTGATGTCACTATGCACATTAAACCTATCGAGGTTCCAAATCATCACTTTAGCGGAATATGAAAGTTAGGAGAGGGGTGTGTGTGCCAGCTCAGGTGTCGTCCTCGTCACTTGACCGAGGTTTAGAGTTATGAAGTCCGTCGCCAATAACCCTCGTGTTGCTTCTAGTGCGACGTTAATAATAAGTCAATCAAAAGAGTAATGCATTTGATGCAGTGTGTAAATTAGAGATAGTATACGAGAAGTGTTTAGTAAATTATTGCAAAAATTCAAGCATTATACACACACACACACACACATGGTACTTCAGTGGCCAGAAGTATATCAATATTTAAAATTTAAATCATTATTATATTTCTGGGATCGAAGTGTTGATCGAAAGCGATGTCTGTATAACATGAAAGCTCAAACTGGAAATCAAAGCTAGAAAGGGCTACGAGCTTCAATAAAATCTTCATTTTCAAAGAATTCGTATAGTGCGGCGGATACACTTAAAATTTATTAAGGCTCAGTCAAGGCGCTTTTGAATGACCTTGAATGGTCTTTCAAGATGGCCTTGGCTTGGTTCGCAAAAAAATGGGAAGTGAATTGCCAGAGTTTAAGGGTCTTTTTGTCGTAGTTCAAAATTAAGTTTACAGTTTATTGTAATTAATTCCAATAACCTTCGTTTTGTATCAGAAGTGCTTCGATAATAGTAATCAATCATTTCTTGGTATTGATTTCATGGCTTTAATTTAATTCTTAAGCTTTCAAATATACCCTCTAGAATTCATGACCTTTACTTCTGTATCATCATTTTTGAATGCGTGTTTGACACATGCGTTCATCCAAGGATGTCGCCGCTTCCTATGACAGTTGTATTTTGCACAAACAGATTACGATCAAACGACGAGAATGACGTCTAAAATGACATTTCATTCTTGGTGTTTCTAATTAGACTGTGTTAAGAGTCGAAGTGTCTTGCTTGGATTTACTATACCACAGGCCCTATTATTTCAGACGGCAATTTTGTTGAATCAACATTCGAATCTGCTATTTGGCAGTACTAATTTATGACCGTGTCATCAGAGTACCGGGGTCTTTTTATTTTGATTGAAAAAAAGAGAGATTTTATAAAACCGATTTTAATAAATACTAACTTGGGAAAAATACGTCTATTAATTTTAAAGTAAAAAATTATTCAATAAATAATTTTATTTCTTTTTATTGTTCGTTTAGTTATTAATCTGATAATTATTTTAATTATTAATTTTTATGTTTATTTAATTATGATAAATCGTAATCATTGATTTAATTATTAGCATTATTTTAATTAAATTAATAAATTATTAGCATTATTTTAATTGAAAATTATTTTAATCATCAGTTTATTTATAATAATTTTTTTAATTATGAATTCAAGTATTGTTATTATTTTAATTATTATTTTTTATGTCTATTTAATTATTAATTTTAATCATTGATTTAATTATTAACATTATTTTAATTTTTAACTCAATAATTATAATTATTAATTTAGTAATATTTACTATATTTTAATTATTAATTTAAAGCATTATTATTAGTTTAATTCAGAGGTTCCCAAACTTTTTTTTTCTCGTGGACCACTTTCAAAGTTTTACTATATTCGGTAGACTCCCTGCTGCTACATTTCTACTGTATTCCCCAAACTCCTAAAAAATATCACTCTAAATTGGGGGTGTTAAGCAGAAAAAAAAAGTAGCACATTTTCTTGTGTCCTATTTATTAAAATAATACTTGTGGTTATACAAAATTATAAACATTTATTATTACAAACAATTGACAAAAAATCAACAATGAACTCTGAAATGTAAATCAACAATAAGAAATAGTCATACTTTTAATGAGACGGATGTACTTGATGAATTGACAGAAAATTATCAATATTTGGCTTTAGTTTTGTAAGAAGTAATCTCAAATCTCCCCGTTCTGTGATGTTCAATCTGCTCCTTTTTTTTGTTAACAGGTTGGTAACGACACTAAAACTTCTTTCGACAAGATATGACGAGGGAAACGCTATCAAAAATTTTCTCGCAATTTCCCACAGCCCAGGATATTTTTGAATGAGTAACGTTTTGTTCTTGGCATTCGTATTTATACTAATGTAGATTACCAAGCCCAGCGCAAGTCGCATTTCATCCCTTTGCAGGTCTAAACAAGCATCCCGGACGAGCGGGTGCAAGGGCGGCACTTTGCAAGTCTCGAGATGTGGTGTACACTCGTACTATTATCTATTATTCTATTCAATTCTGTGTTTGAATTGAGTCTCGAATATTTTTGAGTACCTACCTAGTGAATGATGCTACCTGCCTACGTTGATAGGTAAATCCAAGACAAAATTTTTGTTCTGTATTATGAAAACCAGAAAATTTTTCGTGGACCCCCACTTACAACTTGTGAATCCCTGTTTTCTTTTCACGTCTACGTGGACCCCCGTGTGGTCTCCTATGGACCCCTGGGGGTCCACCTGGACCACTTTGGGAACCTATGGTTTATTTATTAATCTTAAGCCTATTTTAATTATATTATTAATTTTGTGTCTTAATTATTATTAACTTAGTCTATTAATTTTTGATTACTTTTGTGACTGCAGTTTAAAATTTGTGATTTCAAATATTTGATACTTCTATATACTGAACTTTTACTAATGTTGTTTTAAGAGACAAGAACGAAGATTGATTTTAGTTTGAAATTCTAGAATTTTAAGGTGTGTTGAAGAATTTTTATTTTAATGTCATTGAGTAATTTATTTGTATTGAAACTCTTGGTGAGAATAAACTAATGCATATTTCTGAAAATTGTAAGTTATTCGAAATGATTCCATAGCCTTGTTAGAAAAATGATTTATAATTGCTGTTAAAAACATTGGAATGAAGGTGTTTTTCTTAAGTCAGTTTTGCAGACATTTTTTTTTTAAAAAAGAAAATGATAGCTCTTTGTGAAGTGGAATTTAATATGAGGCTGTTTTCGAAATTCAAGTTCTTTATGTGTTGTGGGCTCTGTTTGCAGTTAAGTAACTTACTTATTGTTATATTGTTATGAAGTATATTCAAAAATATATATTTTATAAAGACAATAGATGGAAACCAACTATAACAGATAAAGCAGATAAGTCCAAGACCATAATCAAAATTAATGAGCATATAAACAGTGGCTCCCAAAATTGAATATACTACACTTACTTTCCTTCTTAAAGGCATAAAACAATATTATCAGATGCTCATTTTAGTAAAATACTTATACGAACAACAACAAAAAAACATTACAAAATGTATTAGACCATATAAGAAAGTAAGAAAAGAATCGACAATATTTTTAATTACCATAATTTTTACGTTGGAGTAACAGATTTCTAAGTCACAAAATTGAGTATACACCTTGTATAATTACTTCGATTTTTTTTTTTTCAAATATAAAAATAAAAAAATAAAAGAATATTTAAAAAAGTTATATGCAAAGTTTTGCTGATTTAGCCATCCTGGTGCGCTTTTCCTTATACTTGTTATTAAATTATTCAATTATATATGAGAATTAAAGAAAATGATGAAATTTCGCGAAAATTGACAACAGTAAACTTTTCCGATTTTAAAACTAAAGCAAGCATTAAATTATTAAATTGAATATTTTTAAGCTAAATGTACTTAAAATTAAAACAAACGATAAATTATTAAATTGAGTATTATATCAGCTACTTGTAATTAAAAATAAAGCAAACGATAAATAATTATTGAATTGAATATATTTAAGCAAAATGTAATTAAAATTGAAGCAAAGGGTAAAAAATTGAAAAGTGATCTGGTACGCCAAAATTGATCCAACTAAAACAATAGTCCCTTGGGTGGTTAATTATTCTTCAGTACATCCAAATATTTTATTTTATATGCATGACTCCGTCAATAAAAAGTGATTTCCCTACAACTTTTGTAGGCATACAACCAACCCCCAATGCAATAATCAAACCACCTCTGTACTTGAATAGTGCGAATGGTGCTTGGGGGATATTATCGACCATCACTTCCAAAAAAAAAAAAAGAACTGTTATCACGGAATATTATTTTATTCTTGAAAGTGATATTAAGGCTTTGAAGTATGATTTTTTACAAATGCTGTCCTTTTTATTCTATTTGCTTTGAAACTGAAGGATTTTCTTTTAGCTACGTGGCTATTATAATTTTCTTCCCGGAGTATTCTTTGAATTGTTTCTGCAGAAACCACACCTTCCTATTGCTGTAAAAGTAGATGCAATTTTTACAATGCTGTAACCCTAAGGATAATTTTCTTTCGGATCAAATTATGTGTTTCTCTTGGTAGTCGAAATGAGGATTCTCTCTCTCTCCCCCCTTTCCTGGCTTATTTACAATTTACCTAAATTTTTCATACATCTGGTTGAATTTTTGTGCGCGCACCGTGTCTGTTTTGAATTTCCTTCGCAGTGTTTCGTGGAGACATAAATTTCTTTTTTCATTCAAACGACAACTTTCCGAATTCAAATATCTGTTTCAGCTCTGGAGATCATTTTCACGTGTAAAAATATATATTATTTTACCGGAAAAAATTAAATTTTTATTTCTGAAAGAAATACAATTATTTTTCTGAATCATTTCAGAAAAATAATTGTGTAGCTCAAAATCGCAATTTTTTTATAAGGCGTATACTCAATTTTGTGACTTTGACATTTGGAGCTTTGACGAACAAATTTTGTTAATTTAAGTATTATGGATCATCATTTTTGTGTTTTATTCTAGTACATTTTGTAATATCCATATTATGCTTCCTATAAGCTTAAGAGGGTATTTAATAACATTGTTTTAAACTTATAATACAAAAGAGTGAGAGTTGTATTCTAAAATTTGGGAATTAAAATAATTAATAAATTATAAAAAATATTGTAATAAAGTATAATGATTAAATAAATTATTAAAACAAACAGCAATGTGTTTTCTCAGCTATATAAGTTAAAGCAAACGATTAGGTATTAAATACTTAAATAAAATATGCATTACATTAGCAGAATTATAAATTTAATTAAAATATTTATCAAAAGTAATATATAATCTCAAATTTATTCAGTATAATGAAAATATTTTTTTTTATTTTATAATACGGCTAACATGGAACATGTTCGGTTCTTCTACCAATTTAATGTTATGGAAAGTTTTGTACGGAATAGGAAGAATAATTCAAAAAAAAAAATAAAAGAAATTAAAGTAATGGCGATTCATTATAAAATCGTTTGGCTCCAAAACTTACCGAGAAGGAAGCTATATTAAGAAGAGACTTGAAAGTACGCACAAACAGGATTGATAATAATTTCAATTTCTTAAATTCTATTTATAAATTTACCCTAATTTAAGTTATTATTATTATTTTTTATTTCTGATATAACCTAAAGGTATAATACATCAACGAATAAATAAATGTCAAAAAATTTAAAATCAAGCATTTGTTTCAAAATGGACTAAAAGGTATAAAAAAAACATATTTTTTAAATGTAAATAAATACATAATTTATAAAAGTTTGAGGGTTTAACTAAGCTATTTCGGCAATTATCGATAAATGAAGTACCTTAGCTGCTCACTTGTGAGATCAAAACATGTTTTAACACCTCAAACTCTTATAAATTAAATATTATTTTACATTAAAAATATTTTTATACTGTGTAGTTCCATCTGTAAATAAAAACTTTATCAAAAATTGGAAGGCTAAAACACAATTACGTGAGTTATACATGATACAAAATTTCAACTGCTTTGAACATTATAACGTACAAGGTCCAGGTCCCTGAAGTCCATGACTACTTAAGCATGGCGAGCAGAATTCCTTTCTTGATTAAGTAGTTAGTCGTAGGCGTAACTTGCTGGAGGAGAGAGTGGGTAGTTGTTCTTTTTTGGAGATGAATGATATCTGAAAGAGAAATAGCATTTCCCGAAAATGATGTGTAACATTTGAAATAAAATTTAATTGAATACATTTTATGGTTTTTAAGCTGCCTATAGATTTTCATTTGCTCATGAATTTTTTAGTTATTGTTCATTAATTAGAAAATCGTGTGTTTCTTATACTTAAATGCCACCGATTTAAAAAAAATCGCCATTAAAACATTAAACTTATTTCAGTAGCGTAGCGTGGATTTCTGCTTTCCTGCGCGAACCCTACATTTGATGCCCCTTATAGATATAAAAAAATAATATCACGAATGCAATGCTTGCGCGTAAAATTAAGTTACTTATAGTTTAATTCTTCGAAACGAATAAATAATATTCTACGTGGGTAAAACCGCAAAGTCAGTGATAAGTTTAAAAATAAACAAAACTATCATTTAACCTTAACACTCCTTTTTTTCTTCTTCTTTTAGTCGTACAAAAATAACAAGCTGGAGTTTACAATTACTAACGAATTTAGAGACATGTGGAACTTAATGTATGAGATAAATAACGTCAAAACACTGCATGCTCTTCTAAATAATAAAACAGTTGAAGAAATTAAATGTCACCTGTTCACCGTCACGTCTATGAGTTGTTCAAGGACATCAATTCAAAAATCAAAACGAATACACCAATTGCATTTGTTGCGTGGCAAAAGCGGATTGGGCCAGCCGCGTCTGTTTCAAAATTCAAAAAGTGAAATTTATTTTCTTATTTTGAATAAAATATTTCACAAGCTTTTATTTGACTTAAATGCAAGTATGTTTGCTTAGGTGAAATCTTACTACTCTATTTTGAACTACTTCCACTTGTCTAATGGCCTTGAAAGTCTGCATAAGTACCTATGCAGTCCCGATGATAATACAGTTATCCTATCTAATGACCGTGGCCTGATGCTGCAGACAGGATTTGACAGCTCGGGCTACCCCTGCCGCCCCTCACACTTCGCCACTGACTTATTCATATGTTCGTTCCAGAAACGTGTTATTGGACAATCTGACTTGTTTGCCCTTTGGATCTCATATAGCCTTCCATGTGCTCTTGATTGATTGATTTGTTTACAATTAAATGTGGGTGACTCAATCGTTTTTTATAGCTGATAAGATGAAATTACCTATTTCTAAGTGAAATATTACTTTGAGCATCACACACACACACACACACACACACACACACACACACACACACACACAAGCATGGCGGTTTTTTGTCTGCTACCCAGTTAACGGAAAAGTACCCGAATTTCACAATGGGGGTGGGAAAGGACTTTTAGTTTAGACGAAAACAATATAATCTTTGATTATCAGAATTTTTTGTTACTCGTATTTAATAAAGGATAAAACTTCCTAATCGATTTACAAAATGAAAATTCCCATTGAATTTTAAACCTCATTACAACTCTTAAAAGACACGCAATTTTTATCTGTATTTATTTTTATTTTTCCTTTATCGAGAGATGAAATTCAAGAGCTTGTATAACAATCAGACTTATTTAAAATTTATCTTATGGAATTCTTTTAATTATTTCAGAAGTATCCAGATTTATAATTCTATAACCACGAAGCTCGCATACACAAGTGGCACCGAGAGAGTGCGATGCACGTTAGAGTTCCTGGGTTCAAAACCCAGTGACAGCACAGTCGAACATTTGTGTTAAAGTTTTGTTAAAATTGTTCTCTGATTTTCATTATAATTTTCAAAACCTTCCAGAATATTCATTACGTTCTCGGAGCAGTGTTTTGGAATTTTCTTGTGGGATATATAAATGTATTTTTATTCTCAGCCTGAGGGAGTTCTCAGCCAAATGTAGCTGCTCACAGTTTCTTTATAAACCACGTTAATTGAATATATTATATCTGATGTGTCATCAATTCAACCAGCTAAAACATCTACGCTATACTTTAATCAGCATTAGACAAAATAAAAAGTTTTAGTTTAAAATAAACCGATATTTGAGTATGATTGTTCCAAATATATTATACAAAAAGATAAGGTAACAGTAAAATATTTGCTTTGTAGTGTTAAGTTTCTCGCCTCGTCTTCGAAAATATTTTATGTAAACCCGACCTGCCTTTTAAAGTTTTGAAAATTCATATTATTGGGTTTCTATATGTTCAGCGTATTAATTTTAGACAACTACATTTATTTGAATGCGGTAAAGTTTATATTTTTTTACAGTATTTTATGTCTAAGTGATTTCATCACAAAATTCCACATCTTTAAAAAAAGGATTTAAAACCGTTTGCCTTAATGAAAGGATAAAGACTTCCTCCCCGCTTTCTTATTTTCTTTTTTCCACTGAATCATATTTAAAGAAATTCAATAGTTTGATAAGTAGAAATGATAAGTAGGTGTGAGATGATAAGTAGAAATTCTATCGGATTAACATTACTGATGGAATTAGGAATTCAAAATGGATTTGACGGGAGCCTTAAATATAGCTGATTATCAAGTGCGTTCGAAAGAATAAAAAAATGTGGAACACTTTTATGTGTTTATACTTTCCTTCCTCCTTCTATCTTTGAAAGAATTTAATGCAAATATGATTTCGTCTACAAATTTTTTTAAAATAATATTTAAAAAATATTTGCTGAATTCATCGGAAAACTATTATGAGACCCGTAATCGCCAAGTTAATTGTTTTTATTTTTTCATATGCACTCAATTACATTTACATAAATTCAACAATTTAGATTAGTGATGGTAAATGAAAACTATCGAATTTACAATATGCTCACGAATTCAAAATGACGGGTGCTTTAACTGCAGTTTATTATCAAGTTATATTTTCTTAGTGAAAGTGGTATAAGTTTATATAAGAAAATGCTATCATTGATGGAATGTCACTATAAACCTTATTAATCGTGACGGAAATAACGGTTAAAGTGAAGTATCGTGTGCCCCTTGGCGACATTCGGAAAAAAGGCAATTTTAGAAATCACAAAAGTAATGGTACACAATACGTTTCGAAATCGGGTAATGAAGGGTTACCATAACCTAAATCGCCGCATTTAAATCGTTATCGCACCTATAAGTCGCCAATCGCCAAGGGATGCCTGATACTGCACTTGAAACGAAATTACTGTTATCTGAAAATAAAGAATAACTTGTTACAAAAGAAAATAAAAAATTTCAGTTATTAATGTTCTGTAAGTGGCAGCGGGCTCGCAACCGGCATTGTTTTCGTCGAGTCGTGGGTTTGAACCCTAGCGTAGATGTTTAGTGGTGGGCTCCACTAAACATCTACGCTATACTTTATCATACCACCGCTACGCGTTACCCATCGTGTAAAGAATCTGATGCACGTTAAATCTGTCGTGTCTCTTGTTGGCGTGATGTGGAAGTTTGGAGGGAGGGACGCTTACTCAAGTGTCATCCTAGTCACTTGACCGTGGTTCAAAATTACGAGATCCGTCGCCAATAGCCCTCGTGTCGTTCCACACATATAGCAGTTTCGCACTATCAATGGTTTTTAATGCAAAATGTTGCATTCTTTTAAGTTCATTGAGTGTTTTAGTCAATGTTGGCTTATGAGCGTGATATAATCCCATAGAAATAGATCACAATGTGTAAAATCAAGGGAATCTTGTTGGTTATGTGAATAAGGGTAAATCATTGTCACCTGCACATTTAATCCAGCATTGTGGAAGCTCCTGTTTTAAGTAGCTGTGAATTTATTAAGTAGCTGTGAATTTTCAAAACCATCCATAGAGCGATTATAAAATTAAAGACAAACTTGGAATGTTTTTCTTTATTTTCATGTATCTTTGATTTTATTGTAGTGTAATAATTTTGAATGTCTAAACTCTTAAAATTTAGTCATTCATTTATACTTACCCTGTATTTCCTCTTAAAAATTAGACTTAATGTCAAAAGCTTCATCATCTAGAGTAATGGTTATTAAAAAATTTTAGTCTTACGACCCCACTCTTACGCTGAAAAATTTCAAACGCCCCCCCCCTCCCGCAACCATAAGCACGCCTGAAAAAACTATTTTTTAAATTTTAATTTAATAATTAAATAAATAAATAAATTTAAATAATAGATTATTTAATTTTTAATAAAAACTTATTGCAATGAACTACTCATAATTTTTATTATTAACAGGTATACTTTTATTGTAAAAATTAATTTAATCAGTATTTTTGACTTATTCACCGGTGTGACGCAGGATTTTGCGTATTTTTACATTTGCGGTCAGATTTTGATTCCGAAATGTGCTGAAATGACAATGCATCACCGCTATAATAAAGTGTTTATTGGTATTTTTTCAACATGTAAAAGTGATTTAAAGCTCCCTGTAGCCATTATAACGATTTTATAATTGCGCCGCACAGAAAACTTAATATATTAAATTAAACATAATGACTAGATTTTTTACGACTAATTTTTTTTAGCTTCATATATCTAAATTAAATTTTCGCGATACCAACATTACGATCATATTTGGGCCGACACCAAGAGTTTTAAGGAAAATTCGCAGCTCACGGGGTCACGTGTGGTCCATGAAGTATATTTTTGTGACTCAGCCAATTTAACTACATGTTACTAGCCTTTTCATAAAAGCGTTGTAGCTTAATTTTTAAAGTTTCTAATTGTACATAAGTATTGATATGGAAACCACAACATTTTCGCCGATGAACTATGATTTGTGTTGAATTGGCGCACCTTTTTCTCTACCAATAACAGCGAATATTTTAGCAGCCAAAAATAAAATAATACAAGTATGTATTACGTCATTACTACTCTTCTACTGTCTTGGCATATCTAGCGTTAAATATTCCGCTTTCATACAAGAAACTAGAAAAATAAGCTTATTTATATCGCGCTTATTTATTTGTATTATTATTGAATTCGCTTATATATTGAATTCAAGTATTTTGCTTTGACAGGAAAATATAACATAATTTCCTTTATATTGGTAATAATGTTCTTTGCATTGATTTGATTGAGTGGTTGTTTTATTAACGTCGCACTTAGAAGCTACACGAGGGCTATTGGCGACATACCTCTTAATTTTTAGCATAGGTCACGTGATGAGGACGACGCCTGAGCTAGCACCTCCCCCCTCTCTTCAAACTTCTATGCTACGCCAATGTGAGAACTTGGAGCATCCATAGATTATGCATGCATCAGCCCTGCTTCGCGGTAGGTCTTTTGTGGCTTTAAGACTCGAATTCACGCCTCATCGAAACAGTGCCGATCGAGAGCTCTCGACCATGTCTACTGGTCTATCGTGGCCATGTTTCGAAGTTAATCACCCACGCTTGCACATGCACACTCAAAGCGTCACTATGAACGATTTCAGTATTATGATTCAGTGACAAAAAGCAAACACCTCAAGAAATAGTACTTCTGTTAAGAAAGTAAACTAAGAGAAGAAAAAGATCATCATAACTACGAGGCATGTTTTTTAAGTAAGTACCGTTTTGAAATTAAAAAAAGACGTGCAAAGATATCGCAATAATTTTATTTTTACATGAAAGCCTGTACCTTAATCTACTTTTCTATATAATTTCCGTGAATATTGAGGCACTTGTCATAACGTGGCACCAGTTTTTGAATACCCTCATCATAAAATTCTGCCGCCTGACTTGTTAACCACTGTATCACAAATGTTTTGACTTCCTTATCGTCTTGAAGACGCTGACCGCCCATGTGTTTCCTCAAGTGCAGGAACAAATTTTAGTCGCTGGGCGCCAGATCAGGGCTGTATGGAGGATGATCTAGAGTTTCCCATTTAAAAGATTTGATGAGATCTTTGGTCCGATTAGCCACATGTGGACGGGCATTGTCCTGCAGCAAAACGATACCCTTACTCAACCTGCCACGTCTTATGTTCTGGATTGCACGACGCAGATTGTTCAATGTCTCACAATAAGACGCTGCATTGATTGTCTCATTACGAGGCAGAAACTCCACTAGCAATACTCCTTTTCTGGCCCAAAAAACTGTGCACATGATTTTCCGGGCAGAAATTGTTTGCTTAAACTTCACTCTTTTGGGTGATGATGAATGTCGCCATTCCATGGATTGTTGTTTTGATTCTGGTGTGACGTAGGCCACCCATGTTTCGTCACCAGTAACAATTTGGTCTAAAAAATCTTCACCTTCATTGCGGTACCGCTCAAGGAAAGTCAATGCACTGCCTAAACGTTGGGTTTTGTGCAAATCCGTCGACATTTTTGGAACCCAACGTGAACACAATTTCCGGTAATTCAAGTTCTCGGTCACAATGCGATACAAAACATTACGAGAACATTGAGGAAAGCAGTCGGATAATGATGAAATTGTAAAGCGTATGTTTTCTCTCACCTTTTCGTCCACTTTCTGCACCAAATCTTCATTAACGACCGAAGGACGCCCACTCCGTTCTTCATCATGCACATTTGTGCGGCCATCTTTAAATGCTCTCACCCATTTCCTTACCATTCCATCACTCATAATGTTTTGTCCGTAAACTTCACAGATCTCACGATGAATATCGATCGGTTTTACGCCTTTAGCACTAAGAAATCGTATACCAGCCCGTACTTCACAATCAGCGGGACTCACGATTGTCGGAGGCATCTTAAACACTCAGTAAACAACGTATACAATGAAGAATCAGACTGCAATGGCGTCAGTGCGTAGACAAGAGATGTAGGTAACCAGCGAGCATGCGCGGAACGCCGACCGGAGCGCTGCGGCGGCGGAATCGCAAAACGGTACTTACTTAAAAAACATGCCTCGTATATTAAGTGTGGCCCACGTGACTTTTATTCGTTAGAAATCGACCCGCTGCTAGAAATGAGCCGTGGCCTTAATCTAGAGGCCTCATGTTGCCTTGAGGTATCAAGTTTTCTACTTTTTGCTGAGGTAATCTTACGAAGGATATACATTAGAACAGATGTATTCAATCTTTTAAACATTGGGGAACCCTTTGAGCTTACCATTTTCTTGTAGGAACCTCTGGATCAAAGAGAAGAAAAAATAGGATATCAAAGCTTTATCCTACTCTTAATTTGCAAAATTATTATTGCACCCATATTTTATCACAATAGAAGCTACTGACATTGAATGGCCAGGTAGCTAAAGCCCCCCCCCCAAAAAAAAAAAAAAAAAAAAAAAATATTATATGAATAATAAACTAAAGCAACAACATTTTAAATCAATCAATTAACAAAATAAAATGTTTAATGACTTTTAGCGATTGTCTTTTACTGTAAAGTATTTTTACTTCTGGAATAATTGCTGAAATCTGCAACCTAATTCATCTTCAGCATCCGATTGGTTTCTGTGTTTTGTTTTTGGCGCAGCGTACAAAAAGATAATGATTTTTCGCACACATAGGTTGAACCATATATCATTAAATGTTTCATAGCTCTTTTATTATCAATTTCAGGATATTCTTTTCTAATGTCAATCCGAAAATGCACTATATCAACTTGATTAAAATTTAGTTTCAATTAAGTGTCGGTCGATATATCCATTTGTTGTTCTTTTTCTTTTATCGAGAGTTCGGAGGTGTCACAGTCTTGAGAAGGATTTTGGATCCAAGATAAATATTCTTTTTGAACAGGGAAATATTCAAGAAATATTTTAAATGAAAAATATTTATTTATATTTCTTTTTACAAGTAATTCTAGAATTCTATCTTTTATAAAAATTAAAATCGTACTTAAATTTTGGCGTTTTGTATAAGCAAGATCTTTTGCGGAACCCCTGTCAGAGTTCCAGGGTACCCTAGGATTCCGCGGATCCCAGATTGAAGACCTCTGCTATATTAGGATATTGTTGATGGATTTCATTCATTTTCAACTATGAGGATTGTTCAATTACGTCGCACAAGCAACTCTAGGGCTATTGGCTTGGGTCCTCGTACTTTTGAGCTTTGTTCAAGATACCAGGACGACACCTGAGCAGGTACCTCTCTTTCTAAGTTTTGCCCTAGGGAGACTTGAGCCTCGACAAATTAAACGCGCAACAGCTCCACCGCACAGCAAGTGTTTAGTGGCATCAGGGCTCGAACCCACCACTAGACGGAAACAACTCCTGACGCGAATTCGCCACCATGATCACGGCCTTGAACCGCGGAGAGATGAGACGAAGGAAATATGAACTCTTATTTCCAATTCCCTTCCCTTAACGGATTTTGTGGTTAATTAAATTTAAAATTTATGCAAGAGTCCTCGTTATTTTTTATATTGTCTTTATATGGATTTTATTTCGAGTTCGAATCCTGTGACTAATAAAGTGCTGCTTTGGTAATTAGGACACCCCTTTTGCTTAATCAACGTCGTTAAAAAGTCGTTAAAATATGCAAGAGGCGCGTCTGAGATTATATAACGGTAAAGAATTTTCCTGGTGTATTTAACCTAACGTAACGTAATCTAATTTTTTTTTAATTTCCTGATTTTTTTAAATGCAGTTTTTTTCTGCGTAAGTTAATTTTACTGAATATCATTAGGTGAAATGAGTAACGACTCGTTGTAATGGTTTTATTTACTTCTCTAACATATAAAAATCTTGAAGAAATAAATTCTTATAAGTCTCTTGATGGAAATATGTTAACTTTTTTTTATCGTTTTGAATTATTGATTTGTGCATTATTTGCCAATTTTGCCAGATTTAACATTTATTCTATGTCCACTTGAAGAAAACATTGTGGTAGAAATTGTATTTTTTGTAGGATACTCAATTAATAAAATTCGATTTGTTGTTCTTTGGTTTTTAAAATGTAGATCAATTAGAATGCGTAACCACATTATCATATAGGATTTAATTTGGTTTGAATTAACATCACACTAAAAGCCGCACGAGGCTCGTTGTCGATGAACCGAGTAATAATGAACAATGGATAAGTGACGAAGCTGACTCCACAAAAAGTGGAAAAAACTAACTCCCAAAAAATAGATTGGAACATCGGAGGCTGTGAAACTCAAGACCATGACGCTATAGCATCTTGCCCCTTCAGGTGTTTACCTTCTTTCGATTTTAAAATAAGCAAATCATGACCTCCAAGTAACCTGGTAATCTTTTTATTTCCAATGAGATTTACTGTGTATGGTAAACATTGGTGAGGCGCATCCTGGATACCTCAGCGATTATGCTCAATTTTCGACTCTCCTTTTTGCGACCAAGCTTTACCTTATGTCTTTTTTCCCCCGTCCAGATCACAGCTAGCACTCATTTTGGCATTGGATATTGCGCCCCGGTATTACTATCCGTTGGGGGGAGGCCTGAGTCCAATACAAGGCCATTGAGAAGTCGGGTAATAGACATTCATTATCCGCTGAGAACAATGAATGTTGGATTTGAGTGTCCAGCATAGAAGAAAAAGGTCTGACAAGCTGCGCTGAGGACGTTGAAGGTTGAGTGCGAGCGTCCAGCACAAGGTTACAACACCAGTACAAAAACAGTTATTCTCAAAAATGTTCTTTGTTGTTGTAGAATGATTAATTTTAAATTAATTTAAAAATTCTCTTTTTGCTTTTCAATCGGTTGTCCAAAATAATTTCTGGACTTATAAAAAATATTTTTGTTGAATGTTATGTCCTAATGTTTAGTAAGGGTTATTGTAGAAATGTTAACGTGTTAACATTTATTTGATGATGTGACAAGATTTGGTTTTAAAGCAAGTGAAATATGTTCTTCGTACCTTAGGATAAGATATTAAATTCACTATCGTCATATTTTTCCTTAGAATATTTTTTTTTAGATTTAGAGATTGTGGTAGGTTCCTTAAAATTATATTTTATAATACAGATATGTACATATTTTACAAGATGTAAGATACTACATAAGCACTTTTTATGTAATCTAAAGTTTTAATTTATTAATATTTAACATTTTCGTACCAAATATTAATTCATAATATTTGTAATGTTAATATTTATCAAACTGATGTGTGTGAAAAGATTCTTTACTATTTTTAAGCTATCCCTTTAAAAATGGAGGTCAACTGTGTAATATTTGCTACAAATGAATGATTATTTGTGTTAAATATACTTTGTTTCAAGAGTTCAAGGAATATTTTTGTTCCATAGATTCCCTAGTCAAACCATTGATCCATTGTTCAAGTAGGTTCTTCCTCTATAAGGATCCCTTCTCTTATGAGATAGGATATGTG
The DNA here is from genome assembly GCA_019974015.1 of Nephila pilipes. Taxonomy (NCBI): domain Eukaryota; kingdom Metazoa; phylum Arthropoda; class Arachnida; order Araneae; family Nephilidae; genus Nephila; species Nephila pilipes. The sequence continues at coordinate 78,617 of BMAW01030190.1, read as the reverse complement.
CAATATACATATGTACATAAAAGTATATTACGTAGGAGCCAATAAGTTACATTATAACATGGACTATTCGTAATTTATTTCCCTTCAGCTAACATTTGGGGTTTCTTTTTGATTTTACTCGTATGTTAAGTTCCCAACTTTTTCCTAATCAAATGGAACGTGATGCAAATTAAGTAAACTTCGGAAGTAGAGTGAATAGATGTAATCAAGTCGTATAAAAGCGGTAGAGAATAGATTTGAAATAATTAACTTTATGGTAATAAGAATGTACGTGTGATGTGTGCGGAAGTATTATGGCGTGTTTAGTAGATTTAGTATTATGGCGTGTTTAGTAGATTTGGGGAGATTAACGTGAAACGTGAACACAAACGTGATTACGTGATGAAACGTGATTAGGTAAATTAAAGGAAGATAAGAAGTTTAATGAATTTAGGACAGTGATATGTAAGCGAAATAGAATTGAAAGGAAGGGGATGGTAACCTTTGTTGCTCTATATGCCATAAAACCAACCAATCAACTGAAAGGAAAGTGATGGGAGACAGGTGATAACGACAAGCCGTTAGATGTTTATAAATTGGAAGGAATTATTGTAATTAATAGTTTAGATTAAAATTAGTTGGAAGCTACATTTAATTATAGAATAATAGGAGTCAGATCTGCTTTAATCGAGAAGTGTTTGATTCGGAATTAGTGGTTTTGTAAGCGAAAATATTATTTGGACATAAATTAATATTAACTGAGTTAATAGTGATTCGAGAGATTGAGCGAGCTTGTATATTCTTTGATAGATAATGAAGTATGTTGTCTTTCACATATCTTCAACTGGAGTTTTGACTTTTTTGACTATTTAATTAGACTTCAAGATGGTTGTGGAATTAAATAATGAAGGACGGCTGCCACAAGTTTATTTTACCTCATTTAAGCCCATTGATTCCATAGTGTTTCGATAAATCCCATGTGAAGAATTCTTGTTCTCTTAGAAAAGAAAAAGATCTAAACATGAAACATCTTTGAAAATATGGAATATTTTCCGTACAAATATCTTTTTGATATGATGTTACTATATGTGCGTGATATAATACAAAGCAAATTGATGTGACGGATTTAATTCTGTATTTAAAAAAAGACTGGGTGCGATTAGTTCAAAAAAAGTATATCTCATAAAAAATATTTATTTTGTTGTCGATTATTATTTTTTGTATTTATTTTTATGCTGTAATTATTTTTATTGTTATTATATTTCAGTTATTTATTTTGTTATACTCATTATGTATATTGCGATTATTGACATGCAATACTTGAAAAATCTTTTGTTGGTTAATTTTTAACGGGTTTTCTTTAGCTCACTTTGTAACTGTCTGTGTCAAAACTTGAAAAGCTTTTTTCTCGCATTTTAAAGCGCTCAATTGAGCTAAAATTTTTTTTATACATGATTGTTTTGGATGGCAATACGACAATTTAATGAAAAAAAATTAGTAGATTGAAATTAATTATTTGAAGAATTAAATTTTACGCCAAGTTCCTCGCCGTTGCCAAATGGTAGCCAAATCCGTCGCCCAAGTAAAAAGGGTCATTGCTTAAACTCTCATCTGCTGACTTATGACATCTCTGCAAATCCATCTTTTCTTTATAAGAGAAGCGTTGCAGGGAAGCATCAACTCATGTTCGTAACATTGCTCCCCATCTTCTAGACAAGTGATTTTTTCTGAAAATGAATGTTATTGATAGGCGAATGTTACTGAACATTTTTGGTATAAAAAAATTATGTTACATAAAATGTGAAGTTTGATAGGAAACCTATGTTTAAGAAACTCGCTTTTTACCAGTGTTTTTTAATTTCAAATAAAGTTATGGGTGGCACATACACTTTATTATTTGCTCTGATACAGTTGATAATTAAATTAAACTTTATTTTCTGAATGGGAAATAAATTTAACGGTCTCAGTCACGCTATATTATTAAGTTTATTTATTATTTTAACTTTATCTTTTAAATATAATCTTTTGCTGTGTGTCATTACGTTTTCCCATTTGTGCTTTTCCGAGGGCAATACCATTGTGATGAACTTAACTTGCTTTTACATGCTTCATATTGTATATCGCATGAGATTTTTTTAAAACGTTTTTATGTATTTCACTTGGTGTGTGTGTCATCAAATTTTCGATCGTTAATTTAACCAACTTCCCATCAAGCTAGAGCTCTGAAACTTTGGGAATCGTTCTTACTCGCCTAACAATGCAATATTTAGACATTTGCGACAAGTTTTAACTAATATTTTCTTTAATAATGCAATTTAGCCGAACCACTTGGCGCGATTTCAAAAATTGGTACCAAACTTGGCGATTTTTTTAGCTGAACTTTAAGTCCGTAAAACGGACCATGTTAGCCACATTTGGCAAAATACTGCCAAATAATTCTTGTCTCCAAGGGTGGTTGGATTAAACTGCATTCCAACCATTTAATATACCGGATGAATTAATTAATTTTGGTTAGTTTTAACGTTTTTATGTATTTCACTTGGTGTGTGTTTGTTTGTATGTGTATCAGTGTGTCATCAAATTTTCTATTGTTAATTTAACCAACTTCGCATTAAGCTAGAGCTCTGAAAATTTGGGAACCGTTCTTACTTGCCTAATAATGCAATATTTAGATATTTGCGACCAGTTTTAACTATTATTTCAGTAATTTTCTTTAATAAACTTTTCCATCATATAAAAATGTTGGTTTTTATCTCGGATTATTATTTTGATATGTAAAACAAATATTGAAAGGTGTGATTTTGCTTTTTGGAATACTATATATTTCTTAATGTAGGCGGATTCCTATACAAGGCGAGGATGCATTTCCCCCCTCTACAAAATCTTTCCGAATTTGCTCCCGTACATGAGCCTAAATGAAAAAAAAAAAAAAAAAAAAAACACATTGTGTTCTAATTTTCACCCAAAATGTTGGTTAGGTGACGAAAATAGTATTTCTTCCCCAACATTATTTTTACAAGAACCTTATCTAAGATATTCTTTTATTGTTTCTAGTGTATTTTTTGGTATTTTTGCGTATCCTTTCAAAGGAAGGAACTTCATCACATTGCGAATCTCTGTCTACTTCATACTGTACATAATTAAGTATAAGAATAAATTTTATCCGGATACCTCAGATACTTCTTAGTAAAAATTAAAATTTTACGATATCCCTTCGTATTATGAAATTAATTCATCCTTACTGAAGAATCGACAATCATAAATAAGTAATTTTACAATTTTTATTTCAGGGTATTTGATAATTGAAAAATCTCCATGAATTAGCGTTTTCCATTTAGACACATATTATTAGACTTCCTAATAATTGTAATTCATGTATTTTTTGTTTTGTTTCTGACACATTTAATTTGTTATTTTTCCAGCGTCACAATGCAAGGATATGTGGAGGAAATTACGTAATTGCTACTTAAATGCCATCAACAGACGACAGAACAAAAACATTCCAAAATGGAAATATGAAGATGAGATGTCTTTTCTCTTACCATTCATTGACGTTCGATCGTAAGTATTCGTTATACACTTACTTTATAAACGTCTCTTTTACTTTATAAAATGCTTTTTAGGTTACATAGCAATATACTAAAACATTTTAATCCTAATATCTTTCTCGTATTATCAAGCAGTATACTTCTTTGGTTAGATGTTCAATATTTCCACTGTAAATAATTCGGCAGTATTTGGCTGGATTGTAAAAAAAGTGGCAGAGGAAACAAAAATAAACTTTTTTTTTTCTCAATGTAATATGTGTGTGAATATGTCGTTTTAATTGAAATTATTGAATTTCCTTTTTTTTTCACTCAAAGAGGTCAAACTCACACAACAAAAGTTTGAAACCTTAAGCTAGTCTCCAATTAATTTTGATAAAACAAAATGGAGGGGGAAACTAAAGGGAAAAATAAATTAAATACTTAGCAAACAATTTATGATCGCCAAATAAATTATGGCGGATCTATTATTAACATCGATAAATGTTAGGAATTTACGAACTATTAAATTGGTTGCAAAGAAATGAAATGTATCAAAATCTTTATTCGGTCTTGTTATTTGTTGTAGATGTATAAAAATTAACAATCTACATACATAGGTTCCAAAAGTTAAGCATAATATGTAAAACGGAAAAAAAAATGTGAGTAAATATATTATTGAATTTGTTCGAAATAACTTGTGGAGAATAGTCTGCTGAAGATGAAACTTTGTCTTTATGCAAAACATTTCATCGACGTTTTCAAGCTCAAAGCACCTACGCACGTCGGAACGCGGATAAACCAGCTCACTCGGCATAAGTAGTTCAGATAGGTTTTGTGCAATTCATATTCGAAAGAACGTTATAAAGAATTAAACAAAATGATTGATGGCACAAAGACGTGAATTGAACATGTTTTCTGAGAAAGAATCGTCGGAATGCTCGAACAATCAAACCAAAGTGTCTCGAATTCTGAATGTGAGTATTGTATGATCCTAAGATTGTGGCTGAGTTTTTGAAGTGCGGGAAATGTGAACCGACGGCCAGTTCCAGGTCAGCCAAGAAATAGAACCGTTAATCAATTTCTACATCTGGTAATACCCGTACTATTTCAGAGGGACAGTTGTGCCAGAGAACGGGGTTAAGCGTGCTCACGGCCGCTACAGAAGTCCGAGTTTCTAAATCGACTGTTCAAAGGAGATTGCATTTTTCTAACATCTACACATAATTGCGCTTGTTTTATCTGGAGTTTGGAACATTAAAATACTGGAGTTTGAGATAATGTTCAGTGACGAATCTCGCTTTAGTCTGAACACTTATTCTCATTGGTTAACGATATGGCGAAAATGTGGAGCTAGTTTTCACCCGAAAAACATTACGGAACGAATCGTTTTCCGTCAAGGGAGTCATGGTGTGGGAGCCATCATGCTTAAAGGTTGAACAGGCCTCCGTATCTTTGAGACGAGGTATGTGACAGCTTAAATGTACGGGGATGTAGTTTTTGAGTCATATGTTCACCTGTTTCGCAGTGCTGTCGGTTCTGCCTTTATTATTTAAGGATGATAACGTGCCTTGTCTCCGTGCGAACTTAATTGACAACTTCCGGGGATCCATCCATGCTGTGGCCTGCTCTCTCGTTCGATCTGAATCCTATCGAGTATATATGAGTTATGCTTAGGAGACAATTTGCAGCCCTTCCGCATCCATCATGTTCTCTTCGTGGCGTTTCGAACTTTTTGAGATCACAACTCACACATTATGTCATAGCCAATATGGGCAATTGTTGTGCAGCGTGCCTGGAATTACCTTGTCCGTGGAAGAAAACTGATGAATATTAGAAGAAAAAAAATTTTTTTTTTAAAGCAGTTATAAGGAAACCCCCCTTCATAAATCCACATTTCTTCCTTTTGAGATTAAGGCTATTAGGGTCTTTAGTAAGTCCTTAGATAACCCAAGAAATGATGCTCGTAGCATCGGAAATGGTTTCTTTTTAGTAAGCTTCATGACTCACTGGATAGCGTCTCCGAACAAGTCTCAGTTATTGCTTTCATACTATTTCATTTTTATTTTCGATTGAAGTAAGCAACTTGTGTTTTGTTTAGAAAAATGGGGAAAAGTGAGTTTCGAGCGGTGATTAAACGCTTATATTTAAAAAGCTCAACATCGAAAAAGATCAAAGCTAAGTTGAACGATGGCACATCTGCTCCTGTGTTTGCAGTTGGGTAAATGAGTTTAAACGTGGCCGTATATCCACAAAAGTTTAACGTCATGCAGGACGTTCCGGAATGATAGACAAAATTATCGATATGGTTTTGAGTGAGCGACGAATCAAAGTGCGCGAAATAGTTGAGCCCACTGGTTCAGTATTTTAAATTTTGCAAGAAAAATGGCGTGAAAAAAATCTGGGCAAAATTGCTCACGGTGGAAAGTAAACGCAATAGTGTGGTCGACTCTGAGGCTATTTTGGCGCTTTTTTGTCGCAATCCTGAAGAATTTCTGTGTCGATAAATAACTGTGGACGAAACGTGCATATACTACTACACTCTAGAAATAAAGGAACGGTCGAAACAATGGGTTTTTGAAGGCGAATGTTCTACGACGGAAGCTAAGACGTTGAAATTGGCTGTCAAGGTGACGGCCACGGGTTTTTGGGATGCGCGCGGACACTGATCAGCTACACTGATTACTTGGAGAAAAGGGGGAAAGCCAGTAACTGATGAGTGTTGTGCGTCGTTATTACATCGATTGAGTCAATAAATAAATTTAAACAAATGTCATCATTTGAAGAAGAAAAATATTTTCCATCAACACTATGCAGAAGTACACACCTGTTCAGTTTCGATGCCCAAAATCATGAAATTAAAGTTCAGATTATTACAACATTTATGGTATTCACCGGATTGGATCCCTAGTGACTTTTTTTTTTTAAATTTCCAAACTTAAAAAAATGGCTCGGCAGGCCACGTTTTACGTCGAACTAAAAGATCATCGGCTAAACAGATGCCTATTTTTAGGATATTCCGAAATTTTTCTCTGTAGGGCTTAAAAAACAGATTTAGAGAAGTGTATTGAGCTAAAAGGAAATTATGTTGAAAAATAATAAAAAATATGTTTGAAATAATTTGTTTTTCTATTTTTTTCTAAGAATAACTTATTGAACGACCCTCGTAAATCCAAATTCCTTTGCTCTGCTTCATTTATTGTTTTCTATATTTTGAAGATTCCACTTTTGCGGTATATTTCTAATATTATTTTTGGTATTTAATGTTTTTAGTTTTTGTTTATTATATTATTTGATATACATTTCCTTATATTGTTTTGATTTTAAGCTATTATTTGTACTTTTTTTTTATTTCACTTGACATACACACATAAATGAATCATATGAAGTTCGATAATTTCCTTATGACAACCTTTCGTAACAGATATCTCGAGGTGGTATTGAAGTTCCCGCCAAACCATACAACGATTTACCAACGTCGGTAATCAACACAAAAGGATGACAGAATGATCTAAAGTGGCGGATCTTATCTTTAGTGTATGTACGCCTGAAGCAACATTATATAGAGGTGATGAATTTTACATCGGAGAATCACAATATGCAAATTGATTCTCTCGTGTACTCTCTATTTAGAATTCTCTTGTTTCAGCTTTCGTAATGTGACGTTGCTAGAGTTGCCACATCAATTGGCGGAGTAAAGTTTAACACGAAAAACTTCGCATGAACAATCGATTAACTCGAAATAATGCTGCGATCCAGAAAAAATATACTGTGCAATTTCTTGCATTTTTTTTTTTTTTTTTTTTTTTTTTTTGCTTTTAACTCGAAATGAAAATCGGTGAACACGAAAAGATTGTTCTTTCTTCTCGGATCCAGAATTTTTGGCTTATTTTTCTACAGTTTTACTGTCATGCATAATAATTACTATTTCTACATTATTAAACTGTCCTATAATATCATTGGATAATTCTATTGCAAATGATGTTGATGTATATAGTTATTGTTGATAAAACAAACATAGGTATTTAGGATATCGTTCTGATCTCAAAAGATATATCATCGATGTTGATTTTGACGGCGACATTGCAGGTCCTGTCCTCGCTACAACAGAAAAACGAAACACAATGAAAAGTTTGCTCAGTTACTTAGATGCACATTCGAATGGCAAACAAAGAAAAATACAATGGGCGATATCGAACAATCCATCGTCAATTTATTCCTGAAGAAGATATTGAGAAAAAATTTTTTTTTTTTGCTTGTGTTTTATTAAAAATTACATATTAAAATTACAATGTATTTTTTCAGGACTACAGTATTATTTCATGTTAACCAGTCTTTCAAGCAAAGCGCTTTCGTGTCAACCGTTATATATCACTTTATACTCCACATTCCTCTCCTTTTTATAGTCGATTTTCTGAATTTTGCTGATTTTTGGCTTACCATATTTTATTGTTATGTAATATCGGTAATAGCATTATAATACACATTATTCAATTCTAAAGTATAGAACAGTATTAATTGCATTATTTCTGGTATTCTAAATTGTCCTTTCCTATCACTGGGTTTTCTCTTATAAATTTTCGGTTACTTAATAGATTTTCGTTTTTCAATTTTTAATTTTAGTTTGTGCAATTAATTATAATAATTTTTATATGTTATGTTATTTTTACCTAGTTATTTATGTTCATTTCTTTTATTTGTAGTTTTTTAGACATTAATATATATATATATATATATATATATATATATATATATATATATATATATATATATATAATGAACTTCTCTTCGGCGTTAAAAACTCCACATATCTGTGATCTCAGGAAACAGTAGTAAATGAAAACATCTATCATAACAAACAAAATTTAAGCTTTAAATTTTTAATTTCGGCACTCTTTCTGTATTATTTTTCAGAAGTTGTAATTTTTTGTTGTTGCTTGAACTGATTTATTTCATTTTTTTTCCTAAGCAGATCCGATAATGATATGGAACTTCATTCGCAGTCCTCAGGCATCAACAACATCTCCGGATCTTACCACGAAGGGACCATTGACAATTCCATGTTGTCGGAGCGAGAGGACAGCTCTGAAATGATTCTACCCGAAACTTCAAGTTTCGTTCCGAAAAAAGAACCGGATGACGAAAACATGGACATCATGTCGATAGCCAGGAGAAGGACCACCTTCCGCGCTTTCAAGCAATACGAACAGACAAGGCCTGTTCACGACGAAACGGAGATGTTTTTCCTCAGTATTTCCGAAACCGTGAAGAGGCTTCCGGCCGTTGACCAAGCAAGAATAAAAATGGAAGTTTGTAAACTAGTGTATGAGTCGGAGATTAGACAGTTGGAAGCTGAATATGAAGAAACGCTTTGAAGTCATCCATTTCAAAGTGCGCTCCGAATATTGGATTTTATTGAATCGATGAAGTTTGTAGGGAAGTTCAGCTAGATTCGGATTTTGATGTCGTGTCATCTTTTCATTGGAGTATCCGTAGACATATCTGACTTGTATATAAATACTTAATATAACTCTCGCTGAGTCATAAGAAAAGCATATTTGGATATTAAATATAATTTTTTAATGAAATTTAAAGTCATTTTTACATTTGGGTTTTCTTTTTTTACTATATCGATATTCTTGAGCAGATTTTATGCAACTTTATTTTAATGGAGGAACTTGGGATAATAGCCTTTGTTGCTCTTTATCCCAAATAACACCAATCATTCAATCAATAAATGGAAGAATTTCGGATTCATTTTAATTCTGAAGAAATGCAGGGCTCAAAATTGTAAAAAAAGAAAATAAAAAAAGAAGGGGGCGTTTTGTTTTCTAAAAGGGCACTTTTTGTTCAATGATGGATAAAATTCGGGAAATAAATGATTTTCATTTTTGCAATATGAGTTTTTCATATAGGAAATAACTATTTTTACTTACAATTTAACTGACTACTTATTAAAAAGCAACACGAAGGCTATTGGAAGAAGTTAGGAGACTAGACCAACACACAACCTGTCACTCTATTCTCCTAACATACCATTCTGATATGACCACTTTGAGCCTTGACAGGTTTGACATGTATCAGGACTCGAACCCACGACGCTGAGTAACGCCGGAGATGAGTTCGTGACCATGACTATTGGTCCCGTGCTAAGGACTTATTGAACAACAAGGACCTATTGATTGTTTATGATCGTTTCTCATAGATGCAACACGAGGATTACTGGCGACAGGTCTCATAATTTCTCTCCAAATTTTTACGCTACGCCTACAGAAAGGGGGTGGGGGGGGGGAGAACTTGGACTCTCGTCTGATTTAACTTGCATCATCCCCGTTACACAGCAGTTCTTAGTGGAATCAGGACTCGAACTCGTAACTCAGCGAAAGAATTTCGACCTCGAGCTCACGATTAAGGCTACTCAGCTACCAAAGCCTCACCTCATATACATAAATGAAAGTGAGTCTTGAGGGGGATGTTAAAATGTGTTTCGTGTATTTGGTTGTCCGTGTGTTTGGTTTGGTTTCTGTATGATTAAATGGTTTCTTTCGCCCTTTTTCCTGTTACATCCGTCTTTCCTTCCTATCACTTTTTTGATGGCTCAAACCATTTAACGAGTATTTTGCCATATTGATAGGAATTTGTGGATTCATGAAATATAAATATAACGTTATACGAGGGAGGCAATCCGTTATATTATAACAACTAGAGTTTCATGATGGGTGCAAACCAAACTTAAAATTTAATTATATGTTTATCCAATGTACTTAAAAATAAATATGCTTTACCTATCAGCATCATCTATTTCTATACTTGTATCAAGACACGCAACGTTTAGAAAAATAGATGAAAACCAAATTATTTATATTTCATATTTATGCATTTTTCCGGTAACGAAATTATGTAACTTTATATTATAGCAAAGTATAAGGATAATAACTCTGTTCATTAATCTTCCTGAATTTGATTGATCTATTCTCAACGTTACACATAGATGAAACATGAAGTTTGTTGGTGATGGATCTTGTAATTTTGATCCATGGGAAGTAACTTTGATGACACCTGAATTGACTCCCCACTTTCTTAACTTCACACCCTTCCATCATGAGGATTTTGAGTTTCGATGGTTTGTGGGGCTGATGAAGTCAAAATTAAGGTTTAACCCATCAAATTTAAGACTCGATCTCCTGATTCGACTGAAACAACACCTTCTATGAGCTGATGACCATTACCTCTCGGTACTGTGAGTTTTATCCATGACTATATAAATATTATATTTCGATATAAAAGCATTACTCTAAATGTTTACCTGCAACCCCCCTTCCCCCTCTTGAATAATATGTTAATTGCGTTACTGTTATTTATTTCAGATTATTTTCTTTTTGGAGGATAAATGTTACTGTGATATATATACTTACGAGAAAATTTTATTTATACAATCTATGGAAGTACGTAATATCTACGGTCATAGTTATTAAACAAACTTAAATATATAACATATCGAATTATTTTGTATTTTGTAAATAGGTTTCTTTAACCGAATATTTAATTTTCCTTTTACTTTGATTTTATGTGTGATTATTTATCGTTCAAAATCTTGAAATTGAAAACGGTACCACTAAATTTAAAAATCATCCATCAGAAGGAGAGAAAAACTAAATTGTAGAAAAATAAAAATGTAGAAATAGTTTTAAGCTTATGTTTCAAAAGATGTCTCTGATAGAAATAGTGTTCAATTAGATATGATTGAAAAATATTAATTTGTGTTGTTATAAAATTTCCTTACACAAATTGACTTTTTGTAAGTGAATTAATCATCATGTTATCTCATGCTTTCCATCTTAACATTATTTGAATAATTTATGTTCATGTATATAAAATACATATTTGTTTACATTCTGCACTTATTATTATTGTGATTTTTCTAACATTTTTTTCTCTTCTAATTATTATTATTGTAATTGTATTTCATAATTGTTATCTGTCATTTAATTGGAATTTCCATTTATTTTTTTAAATGTAAAGGCTTACGATTTATATCGCAAGAAATTTCAATGTTGTATCCATCTACTGTATGTATATTTCATGGAGAATTTTAATAGTGAATAAATTATGCGTTCTCTTTATTCTGAAATTTCTCAGCTTTGATATAGTACAACAAAAAGTTTTTGTTCCGCCAATGGAATTAAAACACACCGATTTGGAATAAACATTGATTTATCGAAGGTACGAATATTGCATACACAAACCATATCGGTCTAAAAGTTAAAAACCATTTTTACAAACTAGTTATGAAAGTTGCATATGTAGCAAATGGTCTTCAAGCAAACAAGCAAAATATTAATAATTATCCCCCCCCCCCAAAAAAAAAAAAAATACCAAACGATTTTTTGGGGAAAAAAACATGTATTAATTGATATTTTCTAAGATGATGTCACCTACCTGTGTTTTGACTATGGCGACATTTAACGACTGAAGAGAAATAATAACAAGGCATATATTTATGACATGTTTACGCAATAGTAACTTTTTCATTTTCCTTTTACTGTCAACTTATTCGAGCTTTTCTAAACTACAGATTTCTCCTTCACCTGAGATTCTATCTTCTAATAAATCTTTGGAGAATAGGGATCAAAATTGGAAAAAAATAATTCAGATAGAAAACAAAAACGTTTTCAGATAGGACTTTTAATTCACTTTTGTTAATTAATATGTTCAATTTTTTAAAATTGCTTTTTTCTCCCAAAGAAGAAAAACACTATTTAAATCAATTTTTACTAAATACCCTCAACAAATTACGGTAACTGAACAGACGTAGCCTTATAACTCGTTCATAAAAAACTATATCTTACAACGTACGTACCACAATACTTTCACTGGAGTTCAAAGCAAACTAATTGAATCGAATTACTTGAATTTATGCACACTAAATTATGTTAACTGAATTTTTAAATAAGCATATAAGAGTTCTTATCACAAACAAACAGAAAAAAAAAGAATAATGTATACACAAGAATAGTTCACAATTCAATCGAATAGGGCTATTAAATTTAATTGCATTAATTATGCACATTAATTTACTGTAACTGAATATAGAAATAACCACATTAATTGCTCACAAAAATCAGTGACAACATACATAACAAAACATTCGCCAACCAACTGAATTGAGTATTAAAATATAGAGAGAGCTGAAGTCAAACACATTCTGTGATAGATGTTATTGCGAATAATTTCAGAAACTGGAAGGGTGGTTAAAAGTTGGTTAAAGGAGGCAATTCAACTTTATCTGCTGCAGACCCATTCTTGACTGAAACTATTTCATATTGTTTCAAAAATTCAATCGTGTGTGTAACGGCGTAAGCAATACAATACGGATGATAATGACCAAAAGCACATTAATAACAAATATTCAGAACAAGACGATCCCAGGTAGTAAAACTTCAATAGATTATCTGCACAATCGGGAAACGCAGCATTTGTCCAGATAAGCAACACAACAGAAATAAAAATAGCACTTGCACAGGTCAACAACACAAAAACATACAATACAGACCTTGTAATGTTTATCACCGCAATTTCAGTTTCGTTCAACTCACCATTTTACTAGTTCGTGCTATGATCAAATCTCTGACTTAACACTTCGTACGAACTCCGACAGCGTTTGGCAAATACAGCCACTTCACTCAGCCTCTCTATTGGCAATTCCTTGGCAGATTCACTCGGCCAATGCCGACTGAATTCCTCTGGCTTCGCAACTCTCCGAAATGATTTATAGGTGCTCCAGCAAGGTGTGATGTTAGAAGGAATGTTCAAGAAAAATCCACAACTTACCCCCAGTCGAGATATTGACAAGATTCCGGCATTTACGATAATCTTCATTTTGTTGCCGAAGTCACCAAGTTTGTCGCCAACTCGCAAAAATTGGGGCCAAAGTCAAGGCGGGGTTTCATTGCTCAAGATTTTCTTGGTGTTTGGCGAAGTCTCTGTAAATGTCTCTTCTCCTTTTTAGAGTAACATTGCAGAGAAAACGCCGGTTAACATTATTATTTCTGTTATATCGCTGCAAAATTATCCAAATTTGTGATGCTTAAGTTACTCTCTCATGTATAATTTTATATGTCACTGATTCTAAAAATACAAAGATTGCTGAAGACGTCGATAACGGCTATTAGTAGAATACTCCGTAGAGTAATGAGTTTTATTTGTAACAAGTTACTTAGTAAGAATTTTAAACTCATCTTTAATATATCGTATTATCATACATTTTAGATCGTATATTCTTTTAATGAAGGCTATTGGTGAACTACTTGGGACTGATATTTTTAAATATGTTCTGTCATTTTTCTTACAATACGCTTATTTCTAGATTAAGTGACTCAAACTGGATTGCTTGGTTTGATATAGCGCCAGTCAATTAAGTATTGATGGTGCTTAAATAGAAACAGGGACTATTCAAACAGCCTTTGTAATTTTGGCATTAAGGGTGCCATGTACAGCGTCATATTTAACCATTATTTCGTCGATAAAATGAGACACATTACATGTGATTTCAGCAATATCTTCAACTGAAGGACAGTGAATAGATTTAAAGAAGTGTTGTATAAAAGTGACAGAGAATTGAATATGAGGGTAGAAAAACAGTAAGAGTGTGAAGGATTTGAATAGTTAGTGGAGTTTCTTGCGTGTTTGTGGGATCTAGAAGAAATAAGAACCCGACGTAGATTGGTCGGAGCTACTGGTTGTTGTTTTTTGGGGGTAATGTTACTCGAGTCCGTGGTGCTAAATAAGTAACAACTAGAGGCTATGCCTACTCGCTATAGGAAATTGCTTTGGCAGTGAGAATCTTTCGTCTTGAATGTCTTTCAATGGAATACAGGTGGTCTCTCTGAGACTAAATTTGCTGAATTGAAGATTTTGGTGGAAAGGGATGTAGATGTCCTGATGGTACAAGAGGCGAACATCACTGAACAAATATAAAGTATTACGACATTACAAGCTACAAGATATTTGGGCTATATAAGAAAAGACAGATAGCCAGTGGTATATTTGTTGCGATAAAACAGAGCTTAACATTTTTCAAAATTGTAAAGGAAATGAAAGATCAAGACTTTGCAGAAATAGTAGCTATTACTTTGTGGAAGAAAAATGTACAATTTAAGATTCATGGTATCTACAGCCCTCCAAAGAACAAAAACTTAAATTTAGACACATTGTTGCTTTCGAGAAATGCTATTATCACGGGTGATTTCAACGCTACTTCCCCCAATTGGGGCTCTGTGTATTACAATCATGTCGGAGATATAGTGGATTGTATGCAGATTCAATCATCTTATATAACGAGAAAAATCCCAAGACTTTTATCCACTATGGTGGAGGCTCAACAAACCTAGACCTTGCTATTATTACTCTGAATTTAGTCGATGGATGTCGGAAATTTGTACGGGGTGATCCAGGTAGCAGACATAGAATGACTTAGTAACATATAGCTCAGAGGTGAATATATATTTATCACATGCAAGACCTCTATGGAATTTTAAAAAGGCAAATTGGCTTGGTTTTTCAGCCGACTTTGAAAATTTTGTGAAAAATATACCCCAAGATGCTTCCCCTCATAAGTTTTTTTCCAACTTTATGGAGTCTTTAATAAAACGTGATAAGATGAATATCCCAAGAGGGCGTTAATTCAAATTAAAACTCTTTGGGAATGACGAGTTCTCCATACAAAGGAAAAAGAGAGATGCTGCCAGAATGGAGGAGGAGAGAACGGAAGGGAAGTCTCCGGAAGAACAGAGGCTGACGGTGATCGAATGGAGAAGGGAGTGTGCATTAATGAAGCGAAAAGTGATGGAGGCTAAACGAAAATCTTGGAATACACTATTGAATAAAATAGATTATAAAACTGATAGTGAGAAAGCCTATACACTTTTGAGTAAATTAAGTAATGTAAAAAAAGATAATCCTACACATCCAATGAAATTTGGTGATGTGATGATGACTAATAATGGAAACGTAGTAGAGAAATTTAGTAAACACTTTCTGTATAAATACAAATATCTATCTCAGAGGAGACGAAGTAAAAATTACAAAGTTATGAACATTGCTGATACTACAGTTCTAAAGAAAATCTTGAATGAAAATTTCTTGATGGAGGAACTTGGAGAGACTACCGGAAATTTAAAAGTGAAGAAACAACTTGATTCAGATAATTTATTTTCGGAGTTCCTAAAACATCTTGGACCAGAGGCCCAAAATAACCTTCTGCTGCTAAATAATACTTTTTGGAATGAGAAGACCAGTATCCCAACCGATTAATTTAGGGCTATTGTCATTCCTATCCATAAAAAAGGAAAACCAATCGATGACTTAGATTCATATAGACCTATTTCCCTGACTTCAGTATTGATAAAAACGTTTGAACGAATGTTCAATAATGACTAAAAGACTGAAGTTTTTCTTGGATTCTTCGGAAATCATTGAAGAGGAGCAAGCTGCCTTCAGAAATGGTATGTCTACCTCCAATTCTATCATGAAATTTGTTCATGCCATCAAATCAGGTTTCAATTCTTACTAATACTAGCTAACCCGTTGAATTTTTGGAACATACCCTACAATTTACATTTGGAGCAAAATAGGGGAAAAAAAACAGGATTTTTTTTGAAAATAAATGTCTTGTCATTGTTGGACAATAATTATTCTGAGCCAGAATGGATCCGAGTCTATACTGATGGATCTAAGATGAATGATGCTGCGGGAGCAAGTGTGCCCAGCAGATTTTTCTCACAATATGACCCAGTGTGTAAATACTTAACTAACTTCGATGCTGAAGTTCACGCGATTTTTTTTGGCTGTAACTAATCTGCAATCCAGATTGTGAGTTTTTGAAAAGGTTGTTATTCTTGCCGACTCTAGATCAGCCATAGAGACAATTGCCCTGCAGCACCTCTCAGAATCTTTAATCAGGTGATACAGGAACTAATTATGAACGGCCAAATTGTAGAATTCCAAAGGATACCATCATGTGTGGGCATAGATGGAAACGAAAGAGTGGACCGACTGGCTATGAGAGGCACAAAATCACATATGGAAGAGATAGATATTCCATTGGATTCCCTTAAAAGACGCATACGAGAGAAAATCGGGTTAAACAACAACACGGATTTGTCTAATAAATCCAGAGATAAAAAAAATGGGAAAATACTGCAAATGACTGGAAAGAATTCAGTCATAGACCACGTAAAGAGGCGGTGGCCAATTTTAGATTAAAAACCAAACATAATTGTCTAGCAGAACATCTAAAGAGAATAGGCATATTGACCAATAATTTATGTCCTATCTGTAAAATAGATACTATAAATAGAGCACACTTACTAGTTTACCCAGGCCTGGACTCCATATTACAACTTAGAGGTGATGTTTGCCTACTTTTTTGGAGCGCCAGGGATCTCGTGTCCTGAACACTTGAATGTTCCCTTTTTAGGACTTATTAGAATTTTTATAGATGTTTTCCTTTTTGAATTTATTCTTTTTGATAACGATTTTATAGATGCTCTGAGCTTTCAATTTTGTGTTTTTAATGATGATTTTTTTGGTCTATACTTTAAGTGTATTTATAATTCATTTTTGATGTTTGTGGAAATGCCAGATGTTTATGGATTAAGTTCCTTTTGAGCCATATGTAGCAACAACAACTGATACAAGATTAGATCACCCTTTTTCAGATTCGAATATCTGGGTAAAAGTAACTTTTAATATTTATTGAAAGAAATGGTATCGGCGCTCTCGTGGAAGAGCATTGAACTATTAGTAGGAGAGCATTCTCCTTTTTTCTGATACAAATAAATAACGAAGATTACTTTGAAATTATTGAATTGTTATTATGGGACTATTTTAATTAATATATCTGCGCTTATAAGTAAATTAGAGACTTAAGAATTCTGATTAGAATAATTTTAAGGTGACAGACGAAACAGGTAACATAGACCCACCATACGTTGTACTTACTTTCATCACAGAAAAGGATTTTAAACTCTTTTCGCAAAGCAAACTCTTTCTGGACCTATCTACTTTTTCTAGGTACGAGATGTATTTTTTTGCTGGGAGAACGACCAAACGTTTAAATCTTATTTTAGCCCACGCTTTGGCAATGGAAAACAAAATGACGCCAAAAGGCTAATAGGGTTACTGTCGTTAATGATATATAATAGGGTTAAATTATTACAAAGGTTGCCAATTTGGCGCATCTATCGCATTTTTATTGACATTTTTTTTTCCTACAAGGTTTTGTCTAAAATAGAATCCAACGAGATCAAGTAACCAACCATTTCTTAAATGATGTTTTACAAGAGCAAAACTTACAATTAAATTGTCAGCTTGATTGATTTCATAAGTTATTTTATTTGATATTTAACAAGGATTCATAGCTGAGGTCTTTTTTTAAAAATCGCTCTAACATTTCCATTTGAAGTTTTTCAAGTCTACCACGTCTTAGCATTTTAGAAATATTTCATTATAGTTTAAAATTACAATTCTGAACATTTACTAGATATAATAGTCCAAATTTTCGAGCAACGTGACTTTGAGAGCAGTATATAGGAGATGGTACACACTTGCGGAGATGGAACCGGGTTTCAAGCGACCAGGAAGACGGCGAGGCGAGAGGATCGAAGCTCGCGCGGCTTCTTTTTTCAAATAACTCATAACATGATTTTGAGAAAATTGATGGAATATTCTTTATACTTCTCCTGATTTTCGCTTTAACTGCTTGTAAACACTGATTAATCAGTATAAATGAAAAAAATAATTATAAAAAATATATTGTGAATTTATCTGCTAAAATCACTTCAGTGAACTATTTAAACTTTAAATTATTTGAAATAAACAAGGAAGATATAAAATTAGTATACTTTTCATAACTATCCAACGAAATAAATTTGCAAGCCATGGAATTATGCACATACAGATGGGTACGATATTTGCGTTGTCAAACGATTTTTGAGTGTTATTGTGTATATATATTTGCAAATATACTGTATACATATTAAAACACTTGGCGACCAACCAAAACCTTACTATTAATTTTAGAATAATATTGATGTTTCAAAAAATACAAATATTCTTAAGTTCAAAATGATGTCAACTTTAACTACAAAATGAAACAATACAAATAATTCTGTGATGATTTGGTTTGGTTGTTTTCATAAACGTCGCACTAGAAGCAACACGAAGGTTATTGGTGATGGGCCTCTTAACTTTGAATTTCGGTCAAGGATGAGGACGATACCTGAGCTGGAATCCTCTCTCCTAACTTCCACTCCACTCCAAAGGAATCATTATATGATACAAATTCAGTTAGTTTTCAGTTATTCAAATTGAAGCAAATGATAAAAGGCTACCAAATAAAATACATCTTATGAGAAATTTAACTATAGTTCCCAATAAAATGAGATAAAATAATTTTTTACACATTAATCTTTCCTCAACACTTAATGTGAAAATTATCAAATATATTATCTCCCACTTTTGTTTTCTTTTTCACATCAATTGCTGCATGCAGACAACTATCATTGGACACAGTAATAGTTAAAAAATGCCAAAATATATATTTACTGAAAATATCAGATAAAATACTATAAGTCATTAACATAAATACAATTAGAAAAATTGAAAATAGCGCACTTAAAAGAAAGCCAACTGCAATCGCGAAACTTTGCGAAATTGTTGAATGATGTCCCATATGAAAATGATTCAAGTTTGTTGGTGCCAATAAGCATGAGCACACACCCTGCAGTGGTTCTGCAATCAGGAAGTGGGTCCTATATAAACCAGCGCATAACGGAAGATGCGTAAAAGTAGCAATCAGATTCCAACTTTGGAGACTTTAGTAACGAAGAATGCCAGGTAGACATGTAAGAAGACATTTCCCTCAGCTAAATGAATTTGAGAGGGGCTGATCATCGGCATGAAAATTGCAGACCGGTCGAAGCCCCATGTTGTTCCCCAAGTCGACCGTTCAGAGTGTGCTGTTAGAACATGTTGGGAGAAGTGTACATGCGATGGAACACACGGGCTGAGAACCGGGTCTCGAGCGACTAAAAAGACAACGAGGTGAGAGGAACCCCCTGAAAACGCTCGTGGATCCCATAATGATCAGTTCCACTGTACAATCAGATTTAAGGCCACCAGTTGTCCATAAAAACCAATCCTAGATGCCTTGCGGAAGTGAATCTACAATCCTTACGCTTTTTTCGTGTACTGCCCTTAATACTGAAACATTGGCGACTCCTTCCACAGTAATGCCGAGCCAGAGCGACATGGAATGCCACAGATTAGCAAAACGTGATGTTTAGTGATGGATCCCGGTTCGTTCAGGGAGCAACCGCGTCCCATGAAGACACCCAGGTTTCCAGGTGGTAGGGAGAAGTCCTGTATAATACATCCACGCTGTCGCGTGACACACTGCCCCCACTGTAAGCGTAATGGTTCTTGGAAGCCATAGCATATGATAGCTGGTTCACTCTAACTGCGGTGCGTAAAACCTTAACGGATGAGTGTTATGTAGCCCCACGTGGGACCTTTCCTAAATGGTCTTCCAGGGGCAATTTTTCAGCAAGATAATGTTCATTTGCTTACAGTTAGAGTACTCAAGATCTTCTACTTCATGTCCAGACTCTTCCATGGCCGGTCTGCTCTCCGGACTTACCCCCATAGAGAATTTTGGGTAAAACTAATGTGTTAGATACCACGTGTCACTCTGTACATGATTTGGAAATGACTGTTCAAGATTTGTGGACCCATCTACCTTGGACCTTACCTTCGATGTTTTATCAAATCAATGCTGTACAGTGTTGCGTCATGTATTACAGCAGGAGACGGTCCATTGCGCTATTGAAGTTGCGATGTATTTGTCTAATTACACACATTGTTTGATTGTCTTGATTTTGAGATCAAGAGAATCTTTCATCTATATCGTTATGTGTATAAAATTTCATTTCAATCCGAAGTTCTCTGCTTTGTGCGCTATTTTTATTGTTCCTGCGTATATATTATTACATATCTCTACTTATTACATTTCCACAACTAATATTTTTTCGAATTATAGTGTGTTTTTTAAGTCGATTGTATATCATCTTAAAATTGTTTTCGATAAGCAAATCTCTCAAAAAACATTAAAATAAAAATTGTGGTAAGAAATTCATGCATTTTTAATGTCACATAGATAAAGAGGTTGACACATTAGCAGGAGCTAGTAAGGTTTTCAGCGTTTAATCTTTTGTGGAGTAATGCCCCAGCCTTTACCTTGCCCAAAATTATGTTAAAGTTGCTTGCTTTTGAAAAATTAAGTTACACGGAATAAAAATTTAAGAATAGGCCAAAAAAGTAAGTATGGATTAGCACTCTATTGGTGGCTTACTGTAAGAGGGGGAGTAGGAGAATAGGGAAGTTTAAGCTACCAGCTAATCGGGGTATCGGATCAGCATAAGATAGATGAATATAATTAAGGAGAAGGGTGCAGAATTAAGAGAGCAAGTTAACTGCCAGACACATATTTCGAAAGTTACTGAACACACAGTGGTCTATACAACTCCTTTAGTTTTGCTAAATATATTTTAGATTTTTAAAAGAATTTATGTTCATAAAATGTGTTATCTTTTTTACACAAAAACAATAGTTCAATCATTTACTTACAACATACATGTAAGAGAATGCTATCGTAGTAGGTAAGCAACTACTAAATAACTAACGTACAAAACGAGAGTAAAATTTTAAATAAAAACTGTAATTCAGAAGCAGTATTTTATAATACGTTTCAGTATTTCAAAGATATATTCACAATCAATACAAACGGGGAAATTTTTTTTCTTAAGATTCTTGAGATTTTTAATTAATAAATTTTTGCTCGTGATGCATGACGTGAAATGTTAATTGAAACGAAATTGCTGAGTTTATTCTATATATATCACATTTTGGCAACAAGTAGAAATTAGATTCAATATTTATATGGCGATTTGGGAAAACTTTTTCAATATCCTTG
The DNA here is from genome assembly GCA_019974015.1 of Nephila pilipes. Lineage (NCBI taxonomy): Eukaryota > Metazoa > Arthropoda > Arachnida > Araneae > Nephilidae > Nephila > Nephila pilipes. The sequence goes on along the minus strand of BMAW01030190.1, from coordinate 57,083 downwards.
TTGACATCTAAAATTAGTTTAATTATTCAAAATATTTTACATATTAACATATAAAAATCTTAATAAATAAAAGCTGACTAATTATAAAAATTTGTGTAACGAAATATTGCGATAAACATATGAAAGAACTTCATCATTCAATGGCATTGGAAATAAGAAGCATTTAAATATTGTAAGATATTTTTTTTAAGCATATGAAATTAATAGCGCTTTTTGTTGCATAAGTATATATATTTTTGAAATTATATTTGCTTAAAGTTACATAGAGTAACTTACTATAGAAACATGTATGCGGACAATATCAGGTGTAAATAAATCTATATGCAGAGATGTTTTTTTTTTTAAATGATTTCATCTTTTTTTTAGAATTAAGGTTGTACTTGATGCAGTATACGCCGGGATTGGCGCTATTTTTTTTTTGGCGATAAGGCTTCTTGTGCCAAATTTCTTACATACCAATTGCCATGTTAGGCCTAAAGGCCGTTGGCTGCAAGTTTGAGGGAAAAAACAAACAAATTTAGCATTCGGATGTGTACTGCATTTCAGCTCTTAAATTTGTATTACTGTTTGGTATCAATTTTCCATTTTCTTTTCATAGCATTAACATTAATTTACTTCAGAAGTTTCACTATAAAGATCAATTTGTTTTGACAAGAATATTAAAAGTACATACATTTCCTGTAATTTATTTAAGTAATATTGATTTGTTCGAGTATTTCATGATATGCCGACATTGTAATTATAGGATTATAGTTATATTCATTTTAATTTTATAGAGTAACTTCAATTCGAAAGCAGAAAATGGCAGAACCGGAAGAAAGTGACGGAATGAAGGAAAGGATAGAACAGACAATAAGACGTTTGTAAATAATATCTCATATAATTTTTGAATAGATCGAGATAATTTTAGTTTTTCTCCTTATAAATTGATGTATTGTCCTATTTTCTTCAGACTTGTTTTTATAGAAAATAATAAACATTCACATATTTAACCGTATGTATCTGAAACGCCTCAGGAATGCAAAATTTTACATTTCCTTATTAAATAAATTGAATGTATATACATCAGAAATCATTCAGAATGCTACTATGAAATTAATAATTTTCTGCTTAATAATACTTTAATTATCCCCCACGCCCCCTGTAAACGAATTTTCTCTGCATAGTTAAGGCATATAAAACGAATCATATTTTAATTCCTTTACTACTCGCACTTTTCGTTGAAATTTAAATGTCAGGCCACAATATATCCAACTAATTGCCCATAATTCTATTATTCTAAATGCAGAAAAGGATCTTTCAGTTGAGATTTGTACCATTTGTAGGTAAATTTTCGAGTTTCTTTTCTTCTTTTTTTTTAAAAAGAAAATTAATTTCTAATATCGAAGCAGAACTACGCAGCTTATAAAATTTGCATTGTCTAAGTAACTCCTATTTTGATTTGAATTTCTACACATAATTTATCTTTATTCCGTACAAGAAAATGACAAATTTTAACAATGTTTGAATGATTGGCTTTTGTGGGATATAGAGCAATAAAAGCTATAATCCCAACTATGTTTGAATATTCCCCCATCAATTCCCAAGAAATATAGGTTGTTACGTGCTGCCATCTATCGAATAATCTCTTTATTAATTGAAACTGTAAGAAGTGATTTTTTGGGGGGAACCAACCCCTTTTTTTAAAAAAAAAAAAAAAAAAAAAAAACACTAAGTACTTTGTGAGAAATTCCTGTGTACGATAAAATAAATAATTCATCTGGGAGAGAAACTTCATAAACAGGTGGAATTCAAATTTCTGATAATTTTTATTTAAAACATCACAGTTGAACATACTGTCTTACACATAAAAATAATCAAGTATAACATCTCGCAATTTCGCTCCTTATTTCTCATCCACTGTTGCATGAAAAAAATTTATATTGGACAGATTTTAAAGTAAAAAGAAAAAAAAAAAATGCTAAAAAATGTGCAGAAAGTAGCAATTGGAATACATAGAATATATTGATTTATTTCATTTATATAACATTTACATATTTCCTCTGCTTGTTACATTTCCATTATAATACTTAATCGGTTTTATAACATGTTTTGTCAGTTTTAAATCATCTTTATATCTTCTCTTACAAAGTCATTCAAAAAAACATTAAAATAAAAAAAAATATTATAAAACTCATGCATTTTTAATGAAACATAGATAATTAATAACAAACGAAAATGACAGTGTAAATCATTTTATTTTAACAGATTATTTATTTTAATTTTACAGGTCAGATACAATTCGAGAAAAGAAAGATCAAATAGTGGAAGAGATTGGAACGATAAAGGAGAGGATTGGACCGTTAAAGGAGAAGATTGAACCGATAAAGGAGAAGATTGAACCGATAAAGGAGAGGATTCGATTGATAAAGGAGAGGATACAAGAGCTAATAAGACGTTTGTAAATTATTTTATTATTTGCTATCGAAAGTTCTATTATAATATTATATAAGCAGAAATTAAGTCGACGACATTCGCTTGAACTGCAATATCTTTGTACAGTTTTTTTTGTATTAAGTCAAGCTTTATATTTTCAAAATACCTTTGGAAATCATTAATTAAAATCAAATAGAACAAAATAGCGACATTATAGTTATCGTTGACTCCATTAGCATTCTTTACTTGCTTTTGGCTCATTATCCTATACTTTTTCTACCAGTTTTTGAACTTGTCATTTTTTTTTTTCTGTTAACGTTTTGATACGAATGTAGTCAAATATTCTATAACGCGATTTCCGTATAACGCGAAGCAAAAATCGCGACAGCTATTTTATAACGCGGTCTCCTTACAAAGAGTTTTTCATCAAGAATATTCCAACAACTCAAATGCCTCGAAAAATGTATCTATGGCAGTCCTTATTCGATGTGTTCGAAATTTTTGTTGTTGACATTTAGGGGTATTTCCCTTTTTATGAATTCCATTTACCAGATAATTTCTCTGAAAATGAGTAAACAATAAAGTGTTACTCTACTTAAATTTATTGTCTTTTAATGTGTTCAGACGTATGCGCAATATTTTTTTTCTTTCGACTCGTTTAATGTACGTTATTGAAATTGTTCAACATTAGCGAACAACTAGGTAAAAATTTTTATTTGCCGTAATATTAACCAGAAAAAAATTATCCATAGGTTTACAAAATATGGTTGAAATAAATAAAAGCAGAAAACAGTTATAGGGGGTGTTTCGAAACTCGTGGGCAAAAATTTATGGTAGATTGAAAAAAAATCTAAACAGAAAGTTTTCACCTCACAATGCATAGGTGGTGAGCAAGCGGTGAGCCGCTAGACGACTCTGCAATGGAAAGCACAAAGCCCGAGTTTTCTTGCACATCGTCATTTCTACTGCAGATTTCAAAGGGCTTGGAGATTTATGCGTTCCATCACGGCGTCCCCGAGCTGTTCACCGCTTTCTCTCCGCCCATGCATTGTTTGATGAAAATTGCTTGTTTAGATATTTTCTATCAACTTTTGCCAATGAGTTTCGAAATATCCTGTGCAACGTGGTACGAATTTATTTAATTTTCATTAATTAGGAATTTCTTATAACGCGGTTTCCGTAAAACGTCACATAAATTAATTAACTGATTTAATTTGTCCATAACCTGGTTTCCATGGAACGCATATCTTGATTTGAATTAGTTTCCATATAAAGCGGTAACAAATCAATTGCTTAAGAGACTTGACTGTACTATTAACAAGAGTGTCAAAGAATAATAATTTTCAAATACAGAGTTCGAAAAGTTTTTTTTTGGCCGCTTTGGCGTTCATTTTTCGCTAACATTAAAGTCTGACCAAAACAAGTATTTAATGCTTCATCTTTCTCAAGGAAAGGATCATATTTCAGGAAAATGTAGAATTTAATATTTTCAGAAATTTCTCCTCCTAAAATTATAAATTTAAGTTATTAAGGCTCCCGTCTACCCGCCATTTTGATTTCGTCAGCTTAATGTTAATCCTATGGAATATTTTGATATTTTGAAGTACATTATAAAATTGCTCTCTTTGAACGTATGAGTTATGAGCAATTTTAAAACGTTTTCATTAATTTCGAAACAGAACAATGTATCATAATAACAGTAATACATGTTATTAAATGCATTTAAGATATTTCATATGAGCATTTTCCCCTTTTTAATCGATTCAAAATAATTATAATAAGGAAATGTAGATAATATTCTTAATTAATTTAGATATGTAAATCATTATCGTTTTTTCCCGCAATATAAACTATGCATTTTCAAAGATGGATAAATACAATACATTGGATATAATGCAATTTTAAAAAAATTGAACAGTAATATGGGAGTAAATCGATTTTCCCCGTCGATTTAAAATATCTGCGTATATTGAATTCAATTATTCCTAGTCCATTATATAAAATGTAATACTTATTAATACAGATGTGCGTAAATTTTAAAGAAATATTTATATTGCCCATATATGTTGGAATATTGTCCAAAATTTTGGAATTACTAGTTGTATAAAGATGAACTAATTATGGGATTGTAAAAAAATATGTTGGAAAAGATGTATACGTTGTATTCTCACTCCCATTAATAATTCAAATGAATCTGTAATTTTTTTTCAAAAGCGAAAGCAAGACACATCTGTTCTTTGTTCACTAAAGCGTAAAGTTTGAAGCACCAGGCTACATTTTTATTTGTTGGAATTAAGCACACATTTTGAGTATATTGATATGATTTTAAATGTCATTCCGCTTTAATAAAGATACTTTACTATTGTTTTTTAAGATAAGTTTCTGCAGATTAAACGTATTTTCTGTGTGTTAAAATAAAATGCAATGGAAGGATCTCATTTATGTGGTCTTGGTGAAGGTCATCCTTTTACGTTACCAATCTTAGCTTCGCTTACATAATTGGAATCTAATTAAAATGCGATTGTGCGAAACAAAAGATAAAGTTTCATGTTTTGTAAACATCCAAATTTTCTGAGTGCACAATAATCCTAAATAATTATACATCACAGTTCTTTTTTAAACTTATTTAAAATATTTCGGATATTTTTATAGGATGTAAGCTCTTTTCTTTAAAATCATTTGAATTCCTTTAGAACTGTTATTTAAACTCGGATTAACCATTTCTTATTATTTATTTTATGGACTATTTTGCATTAATGTCAGAAAATTATTATTATTTTCAATGAATTTGTTTAAATCAGGATAAGATATAGGGATAAAGTGAGAATGTCTATATTTCTCTGGATTATCATGTTACTTTTCCTATATAAAGTTATTGGAGTATAGTTTATATGCAGTATTTATTGCATTCAACTGCCGATCTAGTTAGAGAAATTAACTATCTCTTCTCTGTCCGAAATTAAATTCCTTATCTGTCATAAATGCGATTTTAGTTAATCGAATTTCAATTTTGATTCCATTTTGAAATGTATGCATTTCTTCCATTTCTATGAAGCATTTTCTTGCAAACAGCAGTTGTTCGGAAAGCAAAGAATTAATTATCTTAAGCAATTCTTATCTTGTTCAGCCTCGCTATTGCTTGTGAATAAAAGCGCATTATATACAACTTATAGCAATAAATTCTTTAACCATATTTTTCCAAAGCAATGTTACCAAATTCATTTTAATTGTCTTAAAATATTTTAATTTTCGGTAAGGTCGGTGTAATGAATAAATACTGTGACGAATATCTCATAATTTGCGTTTTTTTTTTACTTTTATATAACATTTACTCTATGCGTTATGTGTTTCCATGAAATGGAATTTTTTTTAAAAAAAGTAACTAGAGAAAAGATTGGTGACTAACTGGCATTCAGTACAATTAGCCAAATACCAGTATGGGTATTAAATGAACGTATCACATTTAGCATGAAGTTATCTAAAAACATAACTTTTCAGGAGCAATGTCTGCAATAATTTGGCCACATTTTAAGACTTAAGCAGTTAATGCGTAACATTTGTTAGTGCAGTAATTATATCTCTTAGTGTAGAAAGAGGAAATATGTAACATTCATAGTCGGTTTGAAAATTCATATACGAGGGTTATTCAGAAAGTAAGGGAAGTTTTGGAATTAAAAAGAAACTAAGTACAAGAAATTTTTTTATTACATATATCAGAAAGAGCGACTAAAATTCTACTTATCTACATAATCACCAAACAAACTGAGGTACTTATCATAGCGGTGGACAAGCTTTGAAATTCCTTCATCATAGAATTCTGCCGCCAATTTCAAACAACAAAATCCATGAAACTTGTGGAAAACTAAGCGAAAGCTCCGTTATTGTGAAACGGCGGTTTTCTCGAATCTTTTCATCAACGTTAGCGACCAGTTCGTCTGTCACAATGCTAGGGCGTCCACTCTTCTCTTCATCATAAACGTTAGTTCGGCCATTTTTAAACTGAATGCACCATTTCTGGATTGAACTTTCATTCATTACGTTGTTTCCGTACACTTCACTCAATTGTCGATAAATTTCCATAGGATTTAGGCTTTTTGCCAATTAAAACCGTATCACAGACCGCATCTCACAACTGGCGGGATTTTCAATTGCAACGCACATTTTAAATTCGAATATTGAAAAAATGGGTAGCGTGGAAATATTCCCGTTGTGATGGCTGGACGCCGACTGAGATGCCGAGCACGCAGACACCAAAATATACGTGATCGGCGTGCGCCTAGCGACGTCAGACTGAAACGTTCCTTATTTTCTGAATAGCCCTCGCATTTCAAAATTTTTTTTGTTTATCATCACTTCTGAACTAAAGGCTTTTAATTCTGCGTTAACATTTTGATTACTAACTACGAGATAATTCATAGTTCGCGTCCTTGGACAGGGCGCTGACTGCGATTTATCTCTCATATTCATGCAGCTACTATTAAAGTCATAACGTATCAGAACATGACAGAAAACATGAACAGAAAATTTAATAAAAAATGAACAGATAGTTCTCGAGGTTTTAATAATATAATATGATTGAATTAAATTGAATTTTTATAGCAGAATCTTTAAAATTGCCGCGGCAGTCAAAGTATTGAGGGCAGTCAACGGCAACAATTGCAAGTATATGTTTTAACAGGTATTTGCAGTTATAATACTTCATTGGCTGGATTTATTGGCGATGTGTTTGTTTCGGTAGTGAAAGATGTATATCCCTCTGTCAATGGATAAAAACTACGAGGTTTGGTAGAAAAGTAACGTTTTCATGGCAATAATTTGTTCATTTGTTTCCTGATTTTCATAATTTTTTTGCATCTAAAAGCTACATATACACTGAATACAATACAATATTCACTTTTTGACACACACCACATTTCTTTCCATACATTTGCTCTAACGCAGTATTATTGTTGCCAAAGCCTGAAAAAGTAGAACTCTGAGCATGTGCCAAGAAAGGGATTTAGAGTAGAAGGAAAGCAGGCGGTATTATCTGAAAACTTGAATTATCTGTATGACTGCGTAATCAAGATAATCACTATTGGATAGAACATGGGTACCTTCAGACGCAGTCAATGTGCGATCATGTAATTTTTAATTGCGGAGAATGAGAGTTTTATTGAGATTTAGTGGCATCTACAAAATCTGTATGGAATGGAATGTCGCTCACGTACATTTCAGTGTTCCGATGGTGCAGAAAATTTCTTAATGAACGAGCCTTTGCGGACATCAAGCCTGGACAGATCAAGCGCACGTGATCGTCACCAAAGAAACAATTTCAGAAGTGGCCAATCTGGTGTGGCATAATCAGCGAACCATTACTCAAGGGACTGCGTTAGCACTGTCTAATAGCTAAGGAACTGTTGACACATTTCTTCATGAAAGTTGATGAAACCAGCTGCTGTAGCGTCTTACGCGACAAACAGCTACCAAGAATCTTCGGTATTGCGTCAGAGATTTCGAAAAGATGTCTTCGAACATCCCTCGTATAATCTTGACTTTTCACCATGCGACTAGCATATTTTTTGGTCCTCTTAAGAAAACCCTGAGAAGATTGCAATTCGCAAACAACATTATGGTTAGATTCAACATTGAAGAACAATTTCACGGCCAATATCGGAGGCTTTTCATTCAGGGTAGTCATCATTTTGTGGATCGGTGGGACATCCGTATCAATTCTGCAAAGCATCTATGTATTACCATTATGTTCAGTATGTATCAGTTTTAAATCTTTATTCATAATATAATGGCACTTTCAAACCCTTCGTCAAACCAATCTGACTGACACACTTTCATTGGGGCTACCCTTATAAGAGATTAATTCTTAAATCAATTGTAATGGTACAATCGTTGTATAAAAAACACACTCTTTAATAGCTTTTGCGATTCTTTTGCAAGCAGAAAAAAAAATTGATATCACTCTTAATAGCTCAAAGGATATGAAATCATAATGTTACTGAAATTAGCTTTATAATTTAATTAATTAACTAATATAGTTAATTAACTTGCAAAAATAATTTATCACAAGTACATTTTTTTTCTTGTGACTGATTGCTAATCATGGAAAAAAGTTCATTTTCAAAGTTCGTATAATTCAACTTAAGATTTTCGGAGTTATGGGCTTTTCTTTTACACAAGCGTCTCAAACGTTTGACAATGTAACATTTCTACTGAATACTTTTCAAAGGTGTTTAAATCTAAGCCAATCGATCAAAAAAATATTTTCTATTTCTAAAATTTCAATAAAAATAGAATAAGTATTATTATTATGAAAACATGGATTATTAAGTTTAGAAACGAAAAATAATAAATTGTGATATTTATTAATTTTTTTTTTTTTTTTGAGTTCTCTATATTCTGAAACAAATAAATCCAAATTTTCATACGATTGTTTCAATAGTTCAGGAAAAATTGAAGCCGAAGGTCCGATTTAGAAAACGATCTTCGCATTTTAGCTTATAATTTTTAACTATTGATTTATGTCGAGAATGTGTTATTGTATCGACCTTAGTTAATAAATACACTAGATCGTCTGCTATTTAAAAATTAACACAAGTAAAGGATCAAATGATTTTCTTCTACGGAGTTCACTGATTGGAAAACTAAAATTGGAACTCTATGATCAATTAAAATACGAACAGTCCTGTAAGCAGTTGGGAAGTTTCTACGAGGTGCCAGCAATTTTTCTATACAAATGTTCCAACTCCGGTTTGGCAATTGCTCTTTGCCCGTCTTTTCAATTATTATCTTATACTCTTGCTTTTCTTACTAATAATATTTATGATATACAATTAAGTTTGAATTTTTTTGTCCATTGTATTTACTTCTTTGAGTCATTGAATAAGTTTTCTATAATTTACTTATTATGTAGTGTTCGAAAACGGAAAATATTATAAATGTTTACATTCGTTTATTCGCCGAAAAAGTATTAGTTTCGTTTTTAGAAGTTAATTAATTAAGTTAGTTAATTAATCAATTTTTAACACACTTTGATCTATTAATAGTAGCATCAATTTTATTTAGTGGATATGGGCTTTGCAGAAGTTATTGAGGATGTTCCTTCTATTTGACGTCTGCACATTATAGTATGATTGTTGAGACTGTTTTACTTTTAGGATTTCATTTACAAAAAAAAAAAAAAAAAAAAAAAAAAAAAATCCTTTTTTTTTTGCTTTTCAAGGATACAAAGATATGCAATTAAAACGTAACCGCATTCGATATTTTTATAGTTCAAAGCGGATATTTAGTAGCTAATATCGTAAAATTGCTTGGAATCATTGTTATATGTGAAGAAACATTATTTTAAGTGATCATCAACCCTTAATATGAATTAGTTTTTTTAAGATTAATATGATAAAATCAAACTTGTATTTTAATAACTTCGTGATGTATATATATATATATATATACATATATATATAAGGAAAAGTAATAGTAAATACTTGAGATGGTAAATGAAGTATTTAATTATAACATAATCAAATTGAATTATAACTTTTTGGAATAATAAAATTCTTAATAATAATTAGATTATAAGAATAATGACACAAAATAGACAGAAAACGAAGAAAAATCATTATAAAAATATGAAAATATTTTTTTGTTGAAAATTAGTAACAATCATCAAAGTAAGGACAGTAAGCAAGAATATCAAGTAATTAAATTAGCTGTCACAGACTTAGGACTGTTATGCGGTTTAAATAGGGTTTTATATGATCCCAATTATCTCCACAGCAATAACTTTATAAAAAAATGATAAGTTTCAAAAGCAGGATAATTGATTCGTACGTTTGTACGCAATTCATACAAATCTGCATCTGATCTTGATAAAATTTTGCACAGACAAGAGGAAGTTCTATGTTTATATAACATTTCGAAAACGCATACCATGGGATGACGAAATCTATATCTATATTTATAAATGATAGATACTTATTCATATCTTATAATTTAAAAATACTAAGCCTAAATAACAACAATATTCAAAACGAGAATGGTAAAAAGTATTTTATTTCTCAAACCATGAGATAATTTGAATATATTTTAATACGTAATCGATACAGTTTAATAAAGAAGATCTTATATTTTATTCTTTAATAAGTATATTGAATGTTTCGACAATTGTTGAGAGTTAATTTTAGAGGCGTATTTCAGAGAATTTTCAAATATGTTAATTTTGTTATGCTAGCTGAAAATAATTTTGCGTGACAGGAATTAACTTGGATACGCTCCATGTTTTTTCTTGCCTAATTATAACTTGCCTGCTCAAAACTTGTCGAAAATAGTGGTTGTATACGATCCAGGCAGACAAACGAAAAATTTTGTTATTCCCTTTAGCTTTGCGATAAAAGGAGGGAGGAAAAATGTAATCGTTTTCTATTTAAGGAAAATCTATATTTTATTCGAGCTTGGTAAAATTTTGAACAATTTGTTATGAAAAAGAATTGAAATCAACCGTACTCATAATTATGCAGAATAGCTGAAATTTCCAATACTCAGGAATATGTAATTATTTTGTATGTAAATTGTTATTTTGAAATGAAAAAAAAAAAATTCTACATTTAAATTCCTTCCGATTAGAATCATGTAATAGTAATCTATTTAGTTTTCTTCAAACAAGTGGAGATCATCCACTTTCGCGGTTAAATTGGATATAACAGAGAAAGAAGTGCACATTACTCTGGCCGAAGCGTCGATTTCTTTATAGATATTTATTAGGTGCGTAAACTGTTTACTTTTTAAAATTTTTTAATTAAAAATATTTAGAATTTATAAACTTGTATTTATTCATTTATATATTTTTTGATCTTTGTTTTTATTATTTTGTGCATTCTCATTTTCATTGATCAAATCTAATACTTTTTTTCTGATAAATATTTACACCATTATTTATCAAATAATTTGGGTAATTGATCCTTGACAATATGTGTGTTATTCAATCTTTTACATTAAGAAAATTTCCCCAAAATATTTTATCATTTACAGGTTTGCTTCTTTAATTTATTTGCCATTCTCTAATGAGTTCAATTAAGAGACCTGGGATATTTTATATTTATATTACTTTTTCATAGAATTTCTCTCTTTTTTGTATCTTTTCGGTTTCGTTTTTTAATAAATTCTTTTGAACATTATATTTTTGAGAACTGCATTAGAATCTCGATAAATTGGATCCCAAGAACTAGGATCGTCGGATGACCTGAATCGGTCGACATACGACAACATTGATCCATGTATTTTGAAAAATTCTCAATGTATGTTTCAACCATGTATTTTGAAAAATTCTCAATGTAGGTTTCATTCATGTATTTTGAAATTTTTTTTCTTTCCCAAAATCTTCTAACAGCTATGAATGTGTGAAAAGAAAGGGTGATGTGGCTGGATTTTGCAACTTTTCTATGTCATGTGAACATAATTTTAGTTACATCTCTTTTCACCAGTGACAAAAGACACACGGGACCACATTGTCTAAATGGAAGAAAACGATGAAACAACTTTAAGTGTACTTGTATTGTTCAAAATTAGGCTTCTTTATCTTCATTAAATATGATTCATATTTAATGTGTTTAATACAAAGATGGTTTTCTGTAAGTATGTCCTATTTGGTTAAAATTTTTCCCATTCCCCGGATAACCCGGATTTTCGATAATCCGGACAGACTATGGTTTCCAAATAATCCAACTTATCGAGATTTAACTGTATTTTGAATTAATGTGTAAATAAGCCTATTTTAATCTAAAAACTGACCGTTTACTTTGAAACAGGTTTCTGTACTTGCCTGTTCGGTGAAGAAGAAGAAGGCGATAAGAATGCCACAGCTGACAACAATACTGAAACGAATAAAACTGTTACAAATTCGGATGCAAACAAGACACTGATAGAGGCGAAGATGGCAGCAGAAAGGGCTAAAGCTGCCATATCTGAAGAAGAGTCATCTGATTTTGACGAAAATAAAGTTAAAACAAAAGATGAAAAAGACAAATCAGAAAAGAGTGACAAAGATTCAAAGAGCAAAAGCAAAAGTATTTTTGGCTTTCCGGTTGCCAAGCCATCTGCGGACACTAATTTGGAGAATAAGCAAAGACCAAGTGATGATTCTGTGGGACCCCGGACAGGCACAAATTCTAAGGGAACTGAAGATATTGATAGATATTCCGAAAAAGGAGTCGCTGAAATACATTCATCTGACACTATTCTGATGGAAAAAAATACAACAGACGAGGAAATAGCAAAGATGAAGGAACAGGAGAAGAATTCTTTAAGTAAGAAAAAGTCGGAAACGGAAAAAAGCGCCGAAGACGCACCCAAATCACCTCCGAGTTCGCAGAAGATGCAAAAATTGAGCGAAGACGCTGTGGGAAAGAAAACTTCGGGGGAAAAGAAGACCGAGGAAGCGGACGACAATAATATGGAGTCTGAAAGTGAAAATGGTGAAATGAATAAGCGTGAAAGTACAATATCAAAACTATTCGGCCGCAAATCAAAATCTGAATAAATTTCTTCGGATAATAGAACAGTTATCTCATTATTTTTATTCTGCCATTTTAATTTCTCTTTTCAAAGATTTATTGAAAGTGTGAATCAGCAAAAGATATTTACATTAAAGTATTATGAACGCATCATATAGAATTTCCTGACTTAAATTTTATAATACAACGGCCGATTATTTTTTTTATTTTGGAGGAGACTGATGGATACTTTCGACATGTTTATGTAAAAATTTGCTTTTTAAATTTCTGAGTTTTTCCTCATAAAATGTTTGAAAAATATAATTGAATAAATATGATTTTGGAATTTTGTTTACTTCGTGTTACGTTATTAAAATTTCTGATCTTATAATAAAAGTAAAAATACAAGGGTTATTCGGAAAGTAAGTTTCATTATTGTGTAAAAAAATGGAGGGATGCAAATAAAAATACTTATATTATAACAATTTACAGAAACTTTGCACTACTTTTCGACATAGCCATTCAGTCCATTAAGGCTCCCATCTACCAGTCAATTTGATTGAATTATTAATCCTGTGGAATTTCTACCACTGTCTTCAAATTTATATTTTTATCTATTTGAATAAAAAAAAAAATTCAAACAAAAAAAAAAAAAAAAAAAAAAAAAAAAAAAAATGAAGGTTTCTACGGAATTACATTTTCTCCTCGTTTTATGAAAATATTTTGGATTATTTTTTAAAGACCGGCAAACCAGCAAGAAAATAATTGAAATAAGAGTAAAAATATTTTAAAAATAGGAGGAAAATTTAATTTCGCAGAAACCTTCATTCTTTTTTGCTCTTTTGGATGACCTTTTTAAATTCCTGCGATTAGCTCACACTCTCCTTATATATATTTATATACCTAGTTCAAATTTTCAATCGTTGATAAATTACTTTTTAATCATCCACTCAAGTTCAAATATATTTTTTTAAACTTGTAGTGGATTTCACTTGATGTTAATACAGTTTTTTCAAATATTAATTCATTAAATTAAATTTAATTGGTGAAAATTCAGTTTAGCCCAATCACTTGGCGTGATTTCAAAAATTGCCAAATTTGGCGATTTTTTTTGGCTGAACATTAAGTACGCGAAGCGGACCAGGGTAGCCACATTTGGCAAAATACCGCTAAATAATTCCTGTTGCCAAGGGTAGTTGGGATAAACTGCGTTCCAACCATTTAATTTACCTGATGAATTAAGGAACAAGCCAATGTTTCTACTGTGTCATTTGTCTTGCAATGGCAAAGTTGGTAGAGCATCGGCGTAGTTTTCATACCTTCGGGTCGAAGTTTAAAATTTTTTTATTTGATTTTCAAATAATTAATTTAAGTTTTATATAGGAGAAAAAAAAATTCTCTTATATAAAATATTTAGCAGGATATAAATTTAGGAATAAATATCGTCAGTGACGAAGCAGGTAGATCGTTGGAAAAAAATTTCTTTTGCCACTTAATATTGTGATTCTGTCATATGCATATACATATTTATATTAATTGTAATTATTTAATAAAAAGTAACTAAATAAAATTTTTATTTGTTGACCCAAGCAGGAAATGACTGTATTTTTTTTTATTTTACTTATTTGCATTCTAATTGATAAAATACTAAAAATTTGGGGACGGTAGTAAAAATTCCATACGATTAACTTTACGATCACGAAATCAAAATGGCAGGTAGACTTATTTCATTTATCGTATCGGGACCCAAAGTTTGTATGCCAGCGACATAAAATGTGGCCGTGTGTATGTTATCCAGGATATAACAGCATCAGTCATTTCTTCATCATTGTCAAAGCTTTGGCTTCTCGAGAAGCATTTCAAGTAGAATAAAAGGTCGAGACCAAAGGTCAGGGTTATGCGGCGGATGGCTTACTTATTCCTAACCTAAGGAACAAAAGATTTCTGAACAAACGAATACAGTTCTACTTGAACTGAATATTCGAATCGATCTCCTAATCCTTACCCCACCCACACTTGTATCTACAGTACATTTCATATAGTTTCCAGTAGATTTTGCATGGTTGCAAAATGATTATCTCCAAAAGGCGATACAAAATGAATTTCAAACTCGTCGGACCTTTTAAACATCATTAGAGTAAGATTTACGCTTGTTAGCATTTCACCATACCAACTTTACCATGACGTATTCTTTGGTTATTGAGAATTCTATATCGCATAGGCACATTAGATGAATTATTACGCTCCGGAAATTATTTTACGAATATCACTAGAATATGATTCAGCGTCTTAATGCTCCCATCTACCAACCATTTTGATTTCATGAATGAAATGTTAATCCCTTGGAATTTCAACCATCGTCTTCAAATCTTTTCTATTTTGATTATTTGAATGCAATAAAGTGTATCCGAAAGAGAGAAAAATAATGAAAGTTTCTTCGGAATTATATTTTCCCTCCAATTTTCAAAATTACTTTCCCCGCTATTTGAATGATTTTTTGTGTGAGTTTTCCGGTGTTTAGAAAATATTCTGAAATATTTTGAAAAATTGGAGGAGCAAAGTAATTCTTTCGAATGCGCTTTTTTTTTGCATTCAAATAGATCAAATAGTGAATATCTGAGAACGGTAGTGGAAATTCCATAGGATTAACATTACTTTGCCGAAATCAAACAGGCCGGTAGATGGAAGCCTCAATAAATACATTTCATTCATTTAAGTGTATCGTAGTTAATATTTGAAAGGATTACGTGTTTTCATATGTACAATGTACGTTGCCTCCAGATAATGAAGTTGGTAATTATTACATTATAGATTAGTAGCTTCAAATAGAAATCAAAATTATCTTTTTTATTGGTCTCTTCAGGAGAAATAGTTATAAAACTATTTAACGTATGCAACGATAAACTCGTCCTAGATTCAATATTTTGATTCAAGTTGAAATTCTTTTGACTGACTTTGAGAAAAATAAGTTTTCTCAACTACCTGCTATTCATTTCTATTCCAATTTTTAGCATTTAACAGCGATTTAAAAAATTGTAGTTTTTTAAAAACGTATTCATTGCTGCTGATGTAGTATTTCGTCCTCCGAGAAAGTTCGCTGAGCACTAGCAACGAGATAACTCGATTTCTACGCTAAGTGTTTTCGTATTATTGTTGGGAATCAGATGCCTTAACTTTTCTGCGCAATATATTTTCGAAGTTAACTATTTTACTATTAACTATCTTTTTCCCACAAAACTTCTGCAAGAGGGTGCTAAGAGGGCTTAAAGCTTTGTGGAAAACTAGCTGATAGGGTCAGGAAATCTATTGTTAGAAAAGGGGAATAAAGGCAGTGTGCTGTAGGGAAAAAGGGATTTCTTCTAAAAACTCCGATAGAACGAAAGCATGCAGTGTACTTTGTACTTTGTTATCTTTGTCGTCCATTGTACATACTTGTTACGTTCTTTGAAAAAAAATGAGTCAACGGAAGTTTCTTTCAACTGATGACGTAATAATACATATATATGCAACAATAACTTTAAAATACATGTAATGATGGCATTAGAACTCCATGACTGTAATAATCACAGAACAATTCTGACTACAGTCTGTTTATTCCAGGATGAGAGAGAGAGAGAGAGAGAGAGGCAATTTTGCATTCAATTTTAAATACATCAGCAGCGCAGTGTCGGCCTTCACGGTTGAAGCGAAAGAACGAGAATGCTAAAGACGTAGCTTGGCCATTCTTGGTTACAGCAGAAGAGAGAGAATTTTACCTTGTATTGAATTTATATGGAGGGATTTCCTTATAACATGTGACAGTCATGGTATTAGATGAAAAGATTTCCAGGGATTTTGCTGGAGACACATCGTCTAGTGGGATTAATTCCTACAGATTTATGACCATGGTAAAAGTTCATTCAACATATTTCATGAGTGCGTGATTGCATAAATTAAAGGATAATAGGAATTGTATCAGGAAAGAAAGGATGAACTATTTACTATAATGGTGATAGAAAGGGAAAAATTGCACAGTTAAATTATTTTTATGCGAAATCATTATATATATATATATAATTGATATCTTACATTGTTTATGTTAAAATAAAATAAACAAAAGTTTTATAAGTGAACTTACGTTTTATTTTAACTGTAGCGCAAAGAGTTGACCAAAGGCGTAACATTACAACAATTGATATGAATATTTATTTATGACTCTGAAAACAAGTTTCTGTTCGAGATTTTGTTAAGTGTTTTTCATTTTGCTACGCTTTCTCTAAAAATATTTTCATCTTTTCTTTGGATTTCATCTCAGAAAGTAAATGTTTTTTTGTGTGTGTGGGGGGGGTATTCGTATAGAATGTAATAACATGGATTTATTTTTAAATGCTTGTAAATAGTACAATGATGTCATATTGCGTATTTTCTGATTCTGTGCTTTTGCAAACTGACATCGATTATTCTAACAATGTAATTTATTCAGACATTAACTGGGTTTACTGGATGAAGAGTGTCTCCTTTTATAAAGAGGAACATGGAAAACACTTCATATGAACGTAATACTTATATTTGAATTAAAACGGGAGGTTTAATGCAAATCATACATATGATTTTATCAGTTTTGTGAGTAGCTTACAAACTCGTTTTTGAAAGAGATGGATGTTTTGAGTCCTGAAAAAAATTTAATATTTCAGTTTTTTCCCTTGTATCACTTTTAATAATAATAATTCTTTATCCAGCACTCCTTTACAATGTTATAAAACGATCACTTTTACGATTTGTGTATGTTAAGGCTCCCGTCTACTGGCCATTTTGATTTTGAAAACGTAATGTTGATCCTATTGAATTTCTCCTACAATTCTTAAATATTCACTATTTTACCTATATCAGTGCCATAAAAGGAATCCGAAAGTGTAAAAAATAATGAAGGTTTCTGCGGAATTACATTTTCCCTCCGATTTTTGAAAATATATTAGAGTATTTTTTAAAGACCGTTAAACCCACTGACGAATCGTTAAAATAAGAATAAAAATATTTTTAAAAATCTGATGGAAATTATAATAATTCCAAAGAACCTTCAATACCTTTTGTTCTTTCGAATGCATTTTGTTGTATTCAAATAGATAAAATAGTAAACATTTGAGATCGGAAATAGAAATTCCATAGCATTAACATCTCGCTGACGAAATATAAATGGCCGGTAGACGAGAGCCTTAAGTTAAAACTCAAAAAACCTTATTTAACACTTTGTTTTTCTCTTCAATATCCCACATTTATTCCCTCTTAAATCTGTAGAGGCTTAAAGTCCTCATGTGGACATGGTGGGGAAGTTCAGGACTCCAGCTCAGAAACTGTCCATCTCACTTGACCGTAGTTGAAAATTATGAGGTCTGATAACTGTTATGTTACTGATACAAAAATGTTTAACTTTTAATGTAGGTATAACGGGTTTCCCTCTCTTTGACTGACACACACACACACACACACACACACACAGCATCTTTTTTTAACGTGGTCTGAAGAAAAAAAATGTTGAACAGTTTTAAACATTAAAAATATTATGCTGAGTCGGTAATGCGCACACATCAGATTTCTTTTAAATTATCTTACGCTGCATTTATATTGATAAGTGTGTTATCTTTTGAAGTTTACACCTTCCTTCTTGAGAGACTTTTCGAATGAGAGTTTTTGTACTTCAGAATTGAATGTTAAAAAGTTGGTATTTTTTGAATGTGAAAAGGAAATAATTTTCTTACTCACTCACAAATTAGTTTCGTTATTATTATTAGTGGAATTAAATGTAATCCAACAATAATGAAAATTATATTCGCAATGTTGTATTCATTAAAACATTTAATTGATAAATACTTATACGAAACTTGAATGAAAATAAAGTCTATAAGGCTCTAACTTTTCTATTGGCTACCTGATTTTCACAATTCTTGTTGTAACAGAAAGCTGCATACAACATTTATGTGGCCCATTCCTCCTTTTTTGATTACTTACTTTTCCATGAACAATCCGTAACCCATTACTAGTCAAGTTGACTAATCGAGGAAGAGTTCCGATTAGTCATTCCTGTGGTTGATGTCGACATTAAGTTTAATGATTGGTTTCAGTTCATTTCCAGAATAAAAGTAATATTCCTTTTAGAGCTCTTTCGCTTTTTAGAAGAGGTGAAAATCACATTGTGAAAGGCTGGGTTGATTGACACCTTGCTGCTTTAACCTCATTCCCTGTGGTTCGCCATTTCCTCCAGTTCTTAATATACCTGTCATATCTGGAAACAAAGAAAGCGAGTGTATTAC
Organism: Nephila pilipes; assembly: GCA_019974015.1. Classification (NCBI taxonomy): domain Eukaryota; kingdom Metazoa; phylum Arthropoda; class Arachnida; order Araneae; family Nephilidae; genus Nephila; species Nephila pilipes. The sequence goes on along the minus strand of BMAW01030190.1, from coordinate 37,900 downwards.
ATTGTGTACACATGTGATTTTTAAATACAGTCGGAATTTTGAAAACTGGGAAACAAATGAATAAATTATGGCCTCGCTTTCAGTCAAGCTTTCTTTCGAGTTTTCATATTAAAACTTGAGCCGTAACGAACATTCCTCTGACTGTTGAGGAAATTGAACTGGGTACAGAGTTTCCTTAGTTAAAATAAAAAGTGGTGCTATTAATTAAAACACTGAAGTCAATTCTTCTAAAATATAATACGAGGCATGTTTTTTAAGTAAGTACCGTTTTGAAATAAAAAAAAAAGACGTGCAAAGATATCGCAATAATTTTATTTTTACATGAAAGCCTGTACCTTAATCTACTTTTCTACATAATTTCCGTGAATATTGAGGCACTTGTCATAACGTGGCACCAGTTTTTGAATACCCTCCTCATAAAATTCTGCCGCCTGACTTGTTAACCACTGTATCACAAATGTTTTGACTTCGTTATCGTCTTGAAGACGCTGACCGCCCAGGTGTTTCTTCAAGTGCAGGAACAAATGGTAGTCGCTGGGCGCCAGATCAGGGCTGTATGGAGGATGATCTAGAGTTTCCCATTTAAAAGATTTGATGAGATCTTTGGTCCGATTAGCCACATGTGGACGGGCATTGTCATGCAGCAAAACGATACCCTTACTCAACTTGCCACGTCTTTTGTTCTGGATTGCACGACGCAGATTGTTCAATGTCTCACAATAAGACGCTGCATTGATTGTCTCATTACGAGGCAGAAACTCCACCAGCAATACTCCTTTTCTGTCCCAAAAAACTGTGCACATGATTTTCCGGGCAGAAATTGTTTGCTTAAACTTCACTCTTTTGGGTGATGATGAATGTCGCCATTCCATGGATTGTTGTTTCGATTCTGGTGTGACGTAGGCCACCCACTGGTGTTTCGTCACCAGTAACAATTTGGTCTAAAAAATCTTCACCTTCATTGTGGTACCGCTCAAGGAAAGTCAATGCACTGCCTAAACGTTGGGTTTTGTGCAAATCCGTCAATATTTTTGGAACCCAACGTGAACACAATTTCCGGTAATTCAAGTTCTCGGTCACAATGCGATACAAAACACTACGAGAACATTGAGGAAAGCAGTCGGACAATGATGAAATTGTAAAGCGTCTGTTTTCTCTCACCTTTTCGTCCACTTTCTGCACCAAATCTTCATTAACGACCGAAGGACGCCCACTCCGTTCTTCATCATGCACATTTGTGCGGCTATCTTTAAATGCTCTCACCCATTTCCTTACCATTCCATCACTCATAATGTTTTGTCCGTAAACTTCACAGATCTCACGATGAATATCGATCGGTTGTACGCCTGTAGCACTAAGAAATCGTATACCAGCCCGTACTTCACAATCAGCGGGACTCACGATTGTCGGAGGCATCTTAAACACTCAATAAACAACGTATACAATGAAGAATCAGACTGTAATGGCGTCAGTGCGTAAACAAGAGATGTAGGTAACCAGCGAGCATGCGCGGAACGCCGACCGGAGCGCTGCGGCGGCGGAATCGCAAAACGGTACTTACTTAAAAAACATGCCTCGTACATCAGATACGAAAAAAATTGTAATATTTCTATGTATTTTGAATTTATTTATGTAAACTGTTTCAAAAGCTTTGTATAGGGAGACGCTTAAATTTTATGTCACTCAAACTAATGATTTTAAATTTGAAACAGGTGCAATTGGCTATTGTAGGGAGCATTGTCTTAAAGTCAATGATGAAGATGATAAGGAACAAGACAGAGACGAAGATTTGAATAAATACACTAACGTTAACGAAGTTTCTAAAAAAATATTAGTGTACACCAGAGCTATAGCAGACAGATCAAGAAAACCTCCTTATAATCGTAAGACTTCTGCAGGCGAAAGCGGTAAAAAGAAATATATTCATAAATTGATGGGATTCGCAGATGATGATTATGGGCTGCACAAACCGGATAAAAGCAAAGATTCAATTCCTGAAAAATATAGTGAATCATCAACTTCGGAGGACTTCGATTCATCAGAGGAGAGTAAGGATGATGAGCAAAGCAAATCTGATCAAGATGAGTGGAAACATAAAGGAAGAAAAGTATTGACTGAAGGAGGACAACCTTTTGAAAAAGATGCTGCGAAAGATGCTCCAACGAAACAAGGTGTGAATGGGTTTGAATCTCAAAACGAACCACAAATGAAAAAAGATACTGGGCCTACTTTGAATCACGATCATTCAGAAAAAGAAGAAGGAGAACATATTACAGAAAGAAAAAAAGAAGTTTCCAACAGTGAGGAAGAAATATCTGAGAAAGATGCAGAGCCTAACAGGAAGGAAGAACGTGAAATTGAGAAAAACGCAGACAATCACATTGGCAAAACTTTGAATACTGATACACGGTTGGACAGCAAGAAGGAAGACAATAGGACTGAGAAAATAGCTGGAAATTATGATGATAAAAATTTAAACGAAGATGCAGATTTTGACAACCAGAAGGAAGACAGTAGATCTGAGGAAGTAGTAGAAAATTTAAGTGGTAAAAACTTGAATGAGGATACACATTTTGGCAGCCAGATGGAGGAGCATAAAACTGATGAAATGACAGAAAATTATGGAGGCAAAATTTTTAGTAAAGATACACAGCTTAGCAACAAAAAGAAAGACAGTGAAACTGATGAAATGGCAGAAAGCCACAGTGATAAAAATTTGAATGAAGGTACACAGTTTGGTAACCAGAGAGATGATAAAAATTTAAACGAAGATGCAGATTTTGGCAGCCAGAAGGAAGACAGTAGATCTGAGGAAGTAGTAGAAAA
>BMAW01030190.1:0-34357 GCA_019974015.1 Nephila pilipes | reverse complement strand
TATATATATATATATATATATATATATATATATATATATATATATATTGATACAAAGTTATAGATAAAAGATCACATTATTTGTAGTAATTTATTTGATAAAAGAGATGCATTCAGGATTAAGATAATTAAAATGCCTTATTGGGAAAGCAATATTCATTTATCCATATACAGAAACATTATATTAAATTTTTTGCATCGTATTAAACAGTTAGTTACAAATGATAAAGATATATTCAATAATATTAAGAAATTTATGTAAGAATGTAAAGAATGCGATTATCCATTAGATTTTTTAAAGAGATAATTCCCAATAATTTATATGATGGTTTATTTTGATATGTTTTTAAGATTTCCCATGAGGACTTCATAGGGGACTCTGAAAGGTATTGAAATATCATTATGTAAATTGTATCTGATATCTAAATTTTTTTTAAAATTATAGTGGTTTCTCAACAGAATCTTTGTTTCATGAATTGATTTATATGTATTTTTAATATTTACATCTTAGAGTAAGAGCTTACTCTAATATCTTTTGGAATGGTGATTTATTCAAGAAGGTAATCTTATACATAAGGGCTATTTCCTTTCAGGACATTCATGAATTTTTAAATTTTCGTTTCAAAACAAATCCACCACACAACATTAGGATTACAAAGGCAGCTAGTTAGTGATCTAGTTGTGAAGATATTTTGAAACATTTCTGTATTATTACACATTTAGACACATATTTCACTCAATGGAATTTTAAATAATTATAACAAATGAAATTCTGATTTATGAATCATTTAATTGCGCTGCAGACACTGACCGGGAGGGTGACCACTTAGCGGCTCCCCTCTCTTTTTTCATAGAACCAACCAAACCGACGGAAATTTTGGAATACATTAATAAAATCAAACCTCGCAAGGCTCCAGGGGCAGATGGAATCACTAATCGCATGATTAAAAATTTTCCCCACAAATACCTTGTATTCTTAAACTATTTGCTTAATTGCATGTTAAGAAAATCCTATTTTCCGGATAACTGGAAAACAGCCTTGGTGGTGGTACCGATCCATAAAAGCGGGTCGGCACCAGACATTCCTCAAAATTATAGACCAATTTCTTTGCTTAGCAGCTTAAGTAAAGTATACGAATTTGTAATTCTTCGCCGCCTGAATCAACACATCACTGCGAATAATATTATTATCCCGCAGCAATGTGGCTTCGTACCTAAGAGCAGTACCGTCCACCAACTTTTGCGAGTCACAGAAATTATTCACACAGGCTTTGAACAATTACTCACCACGGGTATACTTTTCTTAGACGTAGCCAAGGCTTTTGACAAAATATGGCACCTTGGACTTATTTACAAACTCATGCGATTAAATTTCTCACCAAATTTAATTCGAATCCTTTACTGCTATCTTTCGAACAGAACTTTTCGAGTTCGGATAGCACACATCCTCTCCACTGCTATACCAATCAAATCATCTGTCTCTCAAGGAAGTCTGCTTAGCCCCACCCTCTTCAATTTGTATGTCAACGACATACCACAGACTACTAATACGCAATTAGCTCTCTTTGCTGATGACACTGCTGGGCTGACACAAAGCAGGAGCATGCCCGTCGTCATCTCCTTTCTCCAACAACACATCTCCCAGCTTCAGCTCTGGCTCATGAACTGGAAAATCAAAGTTAATGCGTCCAAAAGTGCAGCCATCTTGTTCACGAGGAGACAGAGACCTCCAAACCTAGCATCACTAAAAATTTTCGACCAACCAGTGCCCTGGGTACTACATTACAAGTATCTAGGGTGCATTCTGGATTCCAAATTAACTTTTTCAAAACAAATTGAGCACACTTGTGTTAAAGGGCGAGTGACTCAATTCCAGATGAACAAACTCATTGCTCGAAAGAGTACTTTGTCGATCAGACACAAAGTTTTGCTTTACAAAACCATTGTAAGACCGGTCATGACGTACGCACCCCAAATCTGGGGAGCTAGCGCCATGATTCACCTTAAGAAATTGCACATTGCAACCAACTCCTATATTAGGAAAATTGTAAATGCTCCCTGGTTTGTTCGGAATGAAGTCATCTATAGGGATCTTAAAATAGAACCAATTATGACTTTCATTAAAAGGCAATCTAAAAACTTCTTTCAAAAACTACCAAGTTATCCCAATGCGCTATTGATGTCGCAACCAAACTACAAAATCAGTCCTAGGCGTAAGACAGCCGTCAAACGCCCCAGAGCTCTACTCGAACAAACGTTCGATAATTTCCCTACCATCAAAAGAGCTCACACGTTGCAACCTCAATGCCTCATTTGGATCACAAACCCCGTACAACAAACTAGTGGTGTTTCCTGGGTACCCACTAGCACTGTTGTTCACTTCTAAAAATTTTAAATTTAATTCTTAAATTAATTATTACAAATTAAACCTATCTTATTCAAATTAGTCTATCAGCCTTTCCCTAATTGCTGCTAGACATACATCTCTTTAAAACCCAGATACTCAAAATTCTAAATCCTGGACGGAAAACAATCCGCCAAATCATTAAAATTTATCTCCTTCCTCTTCCAAATTGCTTTTATTGACTTCCTTCCGCGCGAATTAGGTCACAAATTGACATCCAAACCTTCCGATCCTCAATTTTGTCAACTAACATATTTTTTTAAATTTAATTTCAGTTCGAATGGTACCGAGGGTCTTTCCTTTTCTCTCCTTTTTTTCCCTCGTAGAAAAGGTCTGCTAGCTGGCGGATTCTCCCCCCTTTCTCTCTCCTCGAGCGTTCGACCAATCAGAACGCTCCTTTCTCTTCACACTATTCCCACCTCCCTCGGCCTCGTTCATTCGAGACCGGTGCTGCGGGGAAAAAGGTTGCCTTTTCGGACCTCTCGCTCGACTCTCTTCCTACCTTTTAGCAAATCTTACAGAACTCTCTTAATTTTCTCATATTTAATAGCTCTGATGTGGAGGTATCTCCCACTCTGGGGAGAGGTACTTCGTAAATTTACACACTTTCGAATCATTTAATATGATTTCTGGTCATGATTGGTTTATTGGTGGATTCTTATTAAATATTCTATATTGAAACTTTTTATACTCAAATTAGTTAAGTACTATTGACTTCCAAATTTTATCTGGCAACAGTGCATGGTGGTGGACATCATCACTTAAAAAATTCCTTAGCCTATTGCACTGAGATTCAGGATCACTTGTCAAAGATATGATCTTTTGAATCTTTGCCTTTACAATTGTGAAATTTGAATTGATTTTTCATGAAAAGCATGGATTCGGGTATGTAGTTTTTAAAGATTTAAATCTTTAACTGGAAATATTTAATTATAATGTTTTATTGTTTCGAAAAAAATCTTACATTTTTAATTGAATAATTTTTAATTGGATAATTTTAATTGGATATTTTAATAGATAATTTTAATTGGATATTTTGTAAATGGATGAGTTTTAATTGGATAACTTTTTTAAATGGATAAGTTTTAATTGGATAATTTTTATTTGAATAGTTAATAATTGGATAATTTTTATTTGGATAGTTAATAATTGGATGATTTTTATTTGGATAGTTAATAATTGGAAAATTTAATAGATGGTTTTTGTTTAAAATTTTTTAATTGGAAGTTTCTTAGGTGAAGAATATAGTTTATTAGTTTGGAAAACAATTGTTTTTGAAAATAATTAGTAACTGAGATATCTCGCCTTTCAATTTCTCTTCCTTGTTTATTGTTTCTTTTCTTTAAATTACAATTTGAATTTTGGAGTAATCCATTTTTACCCAACAAGATGCATTGGGGGAGGTTGGTACCATAGAACTAGTTTAATCCCACAATTCAGTCCCCAGTCTGAATATGCATGCTTTGTTTTGTTGGGTATTCAAATTATTCTTTGGTTCAAATTAGTTTCAAATTTGATTCAATTTTTATCCATCTTTTAGTTTTAAATTAGATTCAATTGCATCTTTTTTACTTAGTTCTATAAATGTTTTTTGTTGATTTTGGATTTTAATTGTTCTCTTACTTTTATGTTTTTTAATGATAAATTCATTGATTTTATATATATATATATATATATATATATATATATATATATATATATATATTAAATTACAGATATTGCTTTGAGAAAATTTATGAAATATCGTATTTACTTAAATGTAATATGGTTTTAATAACTTAACGTACATTTCTGTTATGTTAAAAATAACCATACAAACTTTTGTACTATTTTTGTTTAAATTAAAATATAAGCTTACATATAAATATGATTTAGAGAGAGAGAGTTTTACAATTTTTTTTTACTCAAGCTTTGGATTATTTTTTTTGTTCTAATATTTACAAAATGACGTAGGGCTATTCGTAATTTTTCTCTTCATCAACTTCGGGGACTTATTGGTAATTTGAATCTCATAAAATTAAAATTTCTTCCCACCAAAATGAAACGTGATTAGAAAATAGATGAAGATAAGATGTCGTGAATTTAATTAGATATAGTGATATATAAGTGAAAAAGAGTTTAAAAGAAAGAGAAGGGAGATAAAGGATAACAACAGGCTGATAGATATTTGTAAATTGGTTTGTAACAGTAATTATTCTTTTGGATTGAAGTGATTCCTAGATAAAGTACTAATATACGAATATGTTGGTATCAAGAAGTGTTTAAATCAGAATGAGTTATTTGTTAAGCTAAGACTTATCGATTGAATTAAGAGATATTCGAAAGCTAGTGACCTTATATACTCTTTGATAGTTAATGAATTATTTTGTCCTGCTCTTACGTATCTTCATTTGGAGTCTAGTTATTATTGACTATTTAATTAGACTGAAAGATGGCAGTAGAGTGAAATAATGAAGGAAGCATGTCACAGCAATAGAACTCCAATAATTAAACTTCAGTTATCCGGATCACTAATTATCCGTTTGTGGAAAACAAAAAAAATTCGCAAGCAAAATCTTCCCATGAACAACGAATATTCAGTACAGTGTCAAGTATTCTTACAGTGAATCACGTGTAAATTTTACGTATTCGCAGATGACGAGTCATCAGTTCTATGACATTGGACTATTCACAATTTTCTCTTTAATAACCTCGGATACTTTTTGAGCATTTGAATTGCATAAAATTACAATTTTTTCAAAAGGAAACTTGATCAGGTAAAGAAGATGAAGATGGAAGTGAAGTGTGATTTAAATTTTTTGATATATAAATGAAATAGATTAAAAGGAAAATGAAGAGAGGTACAGGATAATGACTTGCTGATAAAGATTTATGATTTGGATTGAAGCAACTTAAATTGTTTTGGGGATTGAGAGGATTTTCGTTAAAGTATATAGCTACGAAGTTACTATAATTGAGAATTTTGGAATTCTGAACCAGTGAATTGGTAAGCTAAGATTTTATATTTAAATAATACTTTTGGTTTGGTGAATTTAATTGGGATTCGAGAGAGAGAGCTGCATTAGCTGTGTGTGTTCTTCAGTGCTACTCAATAAAGTATTTTGGATTGTTCTTACGTGTCTTCAGTTGTAGTTCAGTATTTATTGCTTGATATATTCTACTAAGATACGGTTCGAGAGTAGAGTAATGAAGGGCAGTTCCAGTCTCACCGTGTCTGTTATTGTCAGAGTAGATTTAGGCTGATTTGCTGCAATTAAGGAGCGTATATATTTGGATCAGAATGGTTCGGGAATGTGTTCCTTATGTTTTCATCAAAAAACCGACAGAAAATTGATCACCGTGAGTGACTCGTAAGGAATTCATTTGATGTTAACAGATCTGCGAGACGAACCGGTTTGCGCGTTTCAACACGCCCCATTACGTTCCTTCTTCCTCAGTGTACTGTTCTGTATGGATTCTTAAAGGAAACACGTTGTTTTATCGTCGGCAGACAAATGAAAATCATTCACCTTTTAGACAAGGAAGTGATTGATAAGCAGTTATCTGATATGCGAATCGGAAAGGGTCATCAACAACATCGGATATTAGAAAAACTGGTCTTCAGTTTCAAGCTCTGTATATTCTGGAGAGTGAAACAAGAGTTCGTCGACAAAACAGAAAAATAATAGGAATAGCCTGTATTCAAATGGATTTTATCGCAATGAGACTTAGAAAACGTTTATTCAGGGTCAATCTCCAGCTTCAATGCGAAATTTTTGAATAAAAAGTCGTAGATAGATAGCCCCTCTTTTAGGCGAGTTTTGAGTGGTATGCAGTTTTAAGGAAAAGCTTGACGCGACTGAGTAAGAGTTAAGAGGTGAAAAACTATAAACAGATCTAAAAGTTAAAAAAAAAACACAACTTTATTAAAAAATTCAAAATTGCTACAAAATCTTATGATGCTGAATTTTTTATATCGTAGGTGAAACTTTTGTATATTTATAATGTAGTTGAATCTTATTAGTAATGCCTTGCTTATAACAACTTTAGCATATAAAGGGAAATCTAGCGCTTCTGATCATAAGTTTAGTAAAGACTGCATAACTCTGCCAAATGTGCTAACCGCACTCTGTGTCTTGATATATTGTTAAAAAGGATGGAGCGGCAGTTTTAGTACCATCCTCCATAGCTTCTCACACTCCTCTCATGAGTTTGCTTTCTGTAGGCAAGTACAGACATCACTACCCTGAGTCATCCAAGTGATTTTTTCCCCCTTTCCCATGAGGTTTACCGTCTATGGTGAACAGGGATGAAGCACACCACAATTTTTCTCTATTTTCGGCCCTTCTTCTTGACAATTAGTTTTTACCTATTTTCCATTTTTTTAAACATATAGACCACAGTTGTATCTTGTTTGGCGCAGTATTGCCACATCTGCTATTAAACATCATCATTATTCATTCTTACTTACTCGTTACTCACAATCAAGTGGATGCAAGACTTGACATCACAGAAACGAGTAAAGATTACGAAGCAAATGACTTTAATATGTTTGAGAAGTGACATTTTAATACAGTAAATAATCATACAAAATAAAAATAATGTTTTAAAATAGTACAATATTTGCAAATTTCGTTCTGTTCCCTAAGAAATAATATTTCTTTCGTCAGTTATCCAATTACCCCGTTACTCAAGCATCCAAATTGTGTCCAATCCCAATTAATTCGGATAACTGGAATGTTACTGCGTTTATTTATCATAATTATCAACAAGGTCAGCTGAATTATGACACAATGACTTCAAAAAACCAATAAAGCAATTACGCGGAATGTAATACAAATTAACTAACTAAAATGCCTCCGAAAACTCCTCTATTTAAATTTTCCCAAGCATTTGGAACATTTTAAAGTGAAATCTAAAGGCCAATACTTTTTCTAACTTCTGGGCAAATATAGAAACTAAAGAAAAACTAGCTCACGAAAGTCCATTCCGATACAACTGGGCTAAGCACTCCAGCAAACTTCGTCCCATTTCAAAGTAAGCTTAAGGGCAAAAAAAGTACATTAAATCCGAAATAAATTTAAAGACCAAGATTGTGAAATATCAGTAAGAGTTTCGGAACCAACTGTAAAATTTTCAAAAATAAACAATAAAATAAATAAAAAATAAAAATATCGTCATCTGCATCATTATATCTTCTTATTTTTAACAGAACTTAGGCTTCAATTTAAAGTAAAAAAAAAATCTATGTAATAGAAAACTTACAAAACAGTTCTATTACAACTAAAATAAGGAGTCTGTTAAATAAGTTTAATAAATTTATCAACTTTCCTTTTTACCACAGCATATCAAATTTTGAGGAACCATCAATATTTAGCATCAACAGCTATTTAAAATTTACATTGTGTTATGAAAGAATTCAACGCGCGTGGATTATTAAAAAAAAGCTTTATATTTTTACTGTGAAATGCAATAACGAAAAAAAACTTGATTAAACCTATTTCGCTTTAATTAGTAACAACTTAATTTTTTTAGGTTGTCGTACCAAAATATTTCGGGCTTAAGGAAGATAAATTCTTATAAGTAAGTGATGTGGTTACTTTTTAAAAAGAATTAACCGTATTGTATCATCATGATTATGTTAGGAACTCACTCACTCACTGTATGAACACAGATGAAATCGAGCCACAATTATGAAATTGATCACGTATATAGTGTAAATGATAATGTAAATGATTAGCTTTTGACGCCAATGAGACAAGTATTCTACGCGCATATGATCCACTTAAAGCTGTGGCGGCTGCTACGTCATCTTGTGATGTCATTTTTGTCTGCGGAACTGCAAGCCGTTTTAAAGAAAAGGAGGAAGCGATCTTTTGTAGACACATTTGCTTCGCAGATTCCAGACCTGTGAAGGTCGAGTTGCATAGTTGAAATGTTAAAAGTTGTTCTCGTTAAGTTTTAAATAAATTGTTAGTTCTTCTTGTTTTTAGTCTTTCGTAGTTATTTATTTATTTAATTAGCCTACACCTTCTGATTGGATGTTATGGGGAAGGAAGGTTTTAGCAACACCACTTTCCTATAAGCTGTCTTTAGGTCATGTTATAGAATAGGATGATCAAAATAATATATGCAGACAAATTTTCTAATATAAAATTAATAATATATTTATTTAAATTGTTAAATAATTATTAGATTGATTGCTTTCATAAATGAAATTTGAACATCTTCGATAATAAATTATGGCAATATTTCTGTTGATAGATGCTTTGCAACTCTTCCTACGTTTTCTTTTATTGTACCTTCCTTTTCACTGTAATTTTTCCTCATTTATTTTTTATTTTAATTTTTTTTCTATTATCATTAATATTTTCTTTATAAAAATAATTGCATTTTATATCTTTAATCTTCAGCACTTTAAATAATCCTATTTTCTTTTAAAATTTATTTTTACTGGGAATAAATGAACAGTTTAGATTTTGTCTTAGAATTTACAGAAATTTTCATCTTTTGACACTCTCTTCTAAAAAGAAGACAGCAATCCCCTATACAACAATTCTGAATACCATTTCTCTCAAAATTTTACAATTGGGAAATCTCATGGTTTTTAACATTCATGAGTTTCCCCTTTGACTATTCTTTTGACAGAAATGCTACAGAAGTATTTTTATTGCCTATCTTGGAAATCTCTCATCAAAATAATCCATCAAGGACTTTGCAATAGTCAATGCTATCAATAATCGTCAATCTGTTTATGAAACTTCACCGACGACGGGATAAGAAATCTGAGTGTTCGTGTTGTAGAGCAGTTCGAGAGGAATTTTTAGTTTCGATGCACAGTGTTGTGACTCGAGATGCCTTATATACGTACCTGGAGAGTGTGTGAACAGTTGATGAACTCTTAGAGAAGTCGTGAGGTAAGCTTCAGTGAAGAAGGTTGGTCGAACATGCGAATTAGTTGCCACTTTTACCGGATCAATATGGTAGCTTTTCGATTCTGGCAATAATGGATTAGGGAAGGAATATTTAGTCGTCGCTGAGAGTCAGGACGACCGATGAATAGAAATAAGGTAAGAATTACGCAATCACAAAAGCAACCACAGCTACACCAAAGACGTCGCTAGTACCGAATAGCCTCATTGACTTCCTCCAAGCCTCCCCTGGTATCAATGGAAACCATTCGGAAACAATTGGCTGACACTGAATTTAGGAGTCGACGCTCATTAAGGCGTTACCACTGACCTCCCTTCCCTTAGAGACACTTTGATGGTTCGTAATTTCGTCTACAAAATTCTAACGCCGATTGTATTGTCTATTCTGTCAAATTGCATAGGTGTCATCAGCAAGATAACGTTTAGTCATATACTTCAAGATATCCCCAACAATGTCTTCGAGGATACGAAGTACTTCCATAGCTTAGTTAGAAACCTGATCTCTCGCTTATAGAGTACGTGGGAGACATGCTTAAAAGGGAATTACAGCAGTCTTGGAAAACCACAGAATTAAATGACCCGTTGCAAAATGTTGGGCAGAATATATCGCCAAATGAATCCTAAATGATTCGATACTATATTGTGTTACGGCTTGTTTAGCTGTCCCGGGCGTTTTTTTTCTTACTGATGTATGACCTTATTCATACCAGAACTACTTAATATAACGATATTTTGTTTTGAATTTGTAATAACTTTCTTATCTCCTCATTTACAACAAATGTGTTGGATTTCGTAATTGCGGCTCGATTTTTTTCTGGTTGCAAATAGTTTTTTTGCGACTGAGTGTGCGCATGTATACACTCATGTCCAAATTTACCTGAATATGCATAAAATCACTGATTTATCAGAAACGGTTAGTTATAATCTTATAAATTTGTGTTGAATGATTCATAACATCATAACTTATGAATAAAAAAAAATTAAGAACACTATATATGATACAAAACTGCAGCATGAAATCATAATGCGAGAGAATCTTTAACTCTCCTTTCATTGAATTATTCCTGAAGAACTCAGCCTGGTGTCTCAGAGTATCTATTCTTCACACACACACACACACACACACAGTAAAATTTTCAGAATTGCATTCAAGAAATTCTGCTACAGATGTTAAATACATTTCGAAGTCAAATGATCTAAGAACTCAGTTGGGGCTCATTCAAATCTTAGAATAATCAAAACATAAAACACTAATTTTCTCTTCCATGGATCCTTACTCTAAATGTGACAAAACTAATATAATAAAAAGCTTACTTAGCCGTTCGGGACATATCGGGTTCGAGTCAAAAATGAACTTATATGCGGTATCCGACTCACTTTCCGTTTACGGATCCTGTGTTCACATTATCGTGTTATCTTATCTCTACATTCTTATGGGCGTAAATTCACATCTAACTTTGACGTTGTAAGCTTCCCATCACTCTCTCAACCACAATTCTCCTACTATTAGCAGTTTATAAATGTTACTTTATCAATCCTTTTCAGTATACTACTGTTTCTATTTCTATGTACATAAGTCACAAATCACTTATTGGTTGAGTTTTTCAAATGAAATAACTAAATGAAACCATCATAAACTTAAATATCGTTATATATTTAAAAGGAATTTTGAAATCATTTGAAACTTTTTATCTTACCTAAATATATTCTACAATGTTTAGCAGTTTGAAATATGCGAAAAGCAGTCGTTAATTAGCCACTTAAGGGGCTTTTTAGTTGGATTACTTTTGGCGTACCAGATCAATTTTCAGTTTTTTTTTAATCGTTTGTTTCAATTTAAGTTACCTTTAGCTTAAATGTATTCAATTTAATAATTTATCGTTTGTATTAATTTTAATTATATTTAGCTTAAATATATTCAATTTAATATTTCATCGTTTGCTTTATTTTTAATTACATTTAGCTTAAATATATTCAATTTAATAATTTATCGTTCCTTTTTATTTTAATATCGGAAAAGTTTACTATTGTCCATTTCTCGAAGTTTCATTGTTTAATTCTTATATTTAATTGAGTAATTTAACAATAATTATAAAAAAAAAATGCGCATCATAGGTGGCTAAATTTGTTCTTTACAAAACTGTGTATAGAACTTTTTCACTTTATTGGGAATTCCTTTCGTTGCCGAAATGCTGGAATTTTTTTTTAATTTTCAGATCGCTTAAGAAGACCCTATTCAAAATCTTTCTATCAACGACCAACAGAAATTTTCTTATTACACATATTCACTTTCTAACTTATATAACATTACAGTATGAAAAAAAAAATCACGACAAATTAGAGGGAATAACTTGTTCTAGTGATTCGGAGAATTAGTTTAAAGATAAAAACCCAATAGAAGAGAGTAAAATTGGCCTGATTTCAACTCAAGAGTCCCAAGAACAAGTTAATAGGGAAGCAGGCGTTTCACGAGAAGTGATTTAAAGGTCATTCTAAATATTCTCTTTTAATATTTCTTCTTCTTTTAGGAATTTAAACAATTGGTATTGTTAACATTGAAACTGTTCGAGCTTGTCATAATATTAGACAAGCTGTCTGCTCGCGGCTAGCGCATGTTGTGATTTTGTTCATGAAATATTGCTTATCAAGTAGTTCTTCGAACTTAGATATAAACATCTATCAAAGGTAAGTCGATTGGATTTAAATATAATTTATTATTGAGATGATCTTTACAATTATTTTTGCCTGTGCATTTTCATTCAATATAAATTCGATCTTTGATGACCCGTGTGGAGACCGGGGTTGACAGATTAGTCTCACTGTAGCTCATGCATGTCGTAAAAGACGACTAAAAGGGGTACCCAGCGTCTGGGGGTATAGCCGGGCACCGTGCTCCTGGGGATTATATCAGGGGACCTCAGGGGCTTGCCTTCTTTAGTTAAGTACGGGCATCATGACCCCGAGGCATCCTAGTAATCTTTTTCTTTCCCATGGGGTTTACTGTCTTTGGTAAACACGGGTGACGCACCCCCGGGTTTACCCTAGCGATCCTTCTCTATTTTCGACCCTCCTACTTGTCAACCAATTTGTCTTTTTTCAATTTCTTCTCGTCTAGATCACAGTTAAATATTGTTTGGTGCAGCATAGTCATATCTGGCTCCTGCGCCAATAAACTTTACTTTCTTGCTTGACTCTTATTGTCGATCAATCTTTTTTTATCGTTTTACTGTCTAGATCATAGATTTACCTTGTTTGGTGCAGTATGGCCACGTCTGGCTCTTGCGCCAATAAGACTTCACTATCATTCACTATCATCATTCATCGATCTTTGATGTCAACTACGTATGTTTACTTCTATATATTAAGCTTTAAAACATTTCATTATTCTGCAAATTCCATTATTTCATTCGATAGTATTGATTTCTTGTGTAATGATACTGTATAAATTTAGATAATGAGTAGCTTTAAAGTAGGTTCAAACTGAGAGCTTAAGACTCCTGTAAACCGGCAATTTTGATTTCTTGAACTAAATACTAATACTACGGAATTTTTACTTTTCTCCCCAAATCTAGACTATTTTACCTACTTTAATGGAAAAAAGTGCATAGAAAAATGCAAAAATATTGAAGGATTTTGTGGAATTACATTCTCTCCCCGAGTTTTGAAAGAATATAAGAATATTTTTTAAAGACTGGAACATCCACAAACAATTCATCAATAATTCGAGATAAAATCCAATGTTTTTAAAAACAACGTTTTTATATGGTGGCAAAGTTAATTAAAGAAAATTATTGAAATATTAGTTAAAACTGGTCGCAAATATCTAAATATTGTATTGTTAGGTAAGTAAGAACGGTTCCAAAAATTTCAGAGCTCTAACTTGATGGGAAGTTGGTTAAATCAACAATCGAAAATTTGATGGCACACACACCAAGTGAAATTCAGAAAAACGTTGTGAAATAGACGTAAAAATGTTTTTAACAATCAAAAGAACAATATAATTCAGCTGAAATCTTCATTATTTTTTGCTCATTTGGACTCATTTCTTTACATAAATATGAATAAAATAGTCTAGATTTGAAGAGGACAATAGAAATTCCATAGCTTTAGCATTGCTTTTACGAAATTGAAATGGCCGGTAGTTAGGAGCCTTGACGTGTGAAAGAGTAAAGTGGCAATTAATATCAAGAGTCGTTACCAATCATAAGTGATTGAGCAACAATCTTTGCTCGTTACACGTTCCATGTAAAATATAAAAAAGGAATATTAAACTTCGCAATAATATATATTTCATAAAATATTATTTTTAAACATTTTATCGTGCATTAAACGTTTGAAGCCACTTAAAATGGTGATCTTAATTGAAATGTATATAAAAATAACTTCACTAAAGAAGAGAGAAAAAACTGAGGACAGAAAATGTGTTCTCTCCTTTAATGTAATTTCTTTCATCTGGCTTTAAAGTATTTTTCTTAATTGTTAATTAAATTTTAGGTAAAAATTTGGGAAACTCTTCATACAATTTTATCTTATAAAATTCATCACCTAAGATATGAAAATATTGAAGTTGATTAAAAAATACTGAGAATTCATGTCATTTCATTACAAAGTGAAGATTTTTTCTAGCTATTTTATTACCCAGTACTTTACCAAGTCGCAATTTATTATTCGGAACATAAATAAAACATGATACTTTTTTTTTCTATAGCACACACACAGTCCTTCACAAATCCTTTCACCATCTTAATCAATGCGATCAATAAAATTTCCAACGGAATTTTATATAGTCTAATAGTTTTTATGTTGCCTTGCATAAGTAATATTATGCAGGCTAGCATAACATTACTTATGCAATATACAATATATAAAATATTATATATAGCAGAATTTCTTTGGGTAGGTGGGGAGTCTGTTTTCGTTGGATAAACGCTCTACTAAAACTGCACAAAGAATCAATGGAAACGAATTTCGTAATTCTAAGTATAGTACTAGGGTTATTTGACCGTATTCTATAATAATTTTATTGTATTTGAATATTAGTTTTATCATATTGGTGGAATTCGCTAAAGTTTCAGATCCCTCTAACTTCTAATTAGTCAAAATAGTAATTCATAGCATCAACTTGGTTTTTATATTTCGATATATTTCCTACCTTCTTTTGCTTTCCCTCCCATAATCCGCATTTCTAAAAATGAAGTTATGAATTTTGTTTATAAAACTGGGGAGTAAAATCTATTTTGATGGTGGTCAGTTAGTGAAAAGGAAGAACTTGAAAAAACGTTCACACTCAACTCGTCGAAAGTATAATAAGCTCAACAAAATAGAGCAATAAAAGGCATCAATGCATTGTACTACAACCCTTAAAATCCTATGAAAGCAGAGTTTATTCGACGTCAAAATCAATCACAGCTAATTTGAATCTGTTCTTAAATCTATTGGGATGGAACTTCTACCTGAATAGAATACTACAGTAATGTGCTTAAATTTTTGTTGAAAACATAATACACTGCTGGCCACACAAAATGCAACACCCAGAAGAATCAGAGATATCACAGCGAAATTTATTTGGCAGATAACATGTTGTACAAAGATCAAACGATTAAAATTACGGCCTCTTGAGAAGTGTGGATGATGATAAAATCAGTAGTTAGTGTAGTTGCCATTGTTGGCTATAACCACTGCCACATGCCTCGCCATAGAATCAAAGAGGCTTTGGATGTATGCTTGGGGTACAGCAGTTCATGCGGTTTCCACATATTGCCAAAGTTAATCTGGTGTAGCAGCGGGTGGTGTATCCCGGGCCAGTCGTTGTGCAAGCATGGACCACACATTTTCGATTGGCGATAGATCAGGAGAACAAGCAGGCCAAGGAAGCAAATTCAATCTGATGGGTAAAGAAGAACTCTTGAACATTACGTGTGGTCACGCATTATCCTGTTGGAATATAGCTGATGGCAAGTGCTGAAGGTATGGGAGGACCACGGGCTCCAACACCTCATAAATGTAGCGCTGGCTGTTCAGTGTACCGGTAATGCGTATTAGACGGGTGCATGAGTGAAATCCAATACCACCCCAAACCATGATACCGGGTGCAGGACTAGTGTGACAATGCATAACGCGACAGTTCAGCAGCCTCTCACCACGGTGTTTCCAAACTCGAATCCGACCATCGTGATGTTGCAAGTAGAAGCAGGATTCATCAGTAAACACATTGTCGTTTCGTTCCGTTGTCCATGTCCGCCGTTCATCGCACCATTGGTGGCGTAAACACCTGTGGTTTCGAGTCAATGGTAAACGAAGCAATGGACGCCTTGAGGACATTCTACTCAGTTGCAAACGGCTTCGAAAGGTACGAGCGGACATCGAATGATGCATAGCAGCCTGAATCTGTTGCGCTATGGTTTGTGATGAGGCTACGCGATCCATCACTGCCATGCACACAATCTGCCTGTCATCACGGGTAGTGGTGCAACGAGGTGGGTGCGATCGGCCCCGTCGGCCCGTCGTTTCCTCCTGCATTCAGCGATCACAGTTTTGCATCACAGTTGCTTGGTTTCGTCCAACACGTTGACCGATTTCTCTGAAGGATAATCCGCAATCTCTATAGGCTACTATTCTTCCTCAGTCGAATTCAGAAACTTGGTCAAAAGATGCTCGATGTCTTCCATGAGGCATAGGTAAACAGCTTACGCAAAAAAAAAAAAAAAAAAAAAAAAAAAAAATTGTCGTACTTTAAATCGCCAATCTGTTCTCCCCTTATATAGCACTTACGAGTGGCGCTACGGTCGCCCATGATGTGTGTCTGCGCTGCAATACAAATGATTTGCATAGCTCATCGTCACAAACGCATGATGTAAATTTCACATGGTTTGCATGCTTCCTTCAGGGTATTACATTTTGTGTGGTCAGCAGTGTAAATAGGTACCCGTTTTACAATCATAAGACGAAGACGACAATTGTGAAATGTACTGAACTCACCAAAATCTTATAGCCTATCATATTCGGGTCTCTTAAGGTTAAGTTTACATTTATAATCTCCATTATTCACCATGACAGTTTTTAGTAAGAAAAAACAACTCAAGTTTTCAGCCTAAATGCATGATCAAAATATTAGAGCCGTTCATAATCTAAATTTAATTTAAAACTTCCATTCAAGTTCCGTATCAGAACAATAACCATACTTGTTCGCGTCTTCAAAGGTCTCAAAACCCTTAAACTTCAAAATTTTCGATGTTTTGAAAACATATGAATTAGAGCCTCATCTGTTTTGAGCAGTTTGATACCAAAAGTTTAACAATGCTACTAAAACTTTCAGAGTTATCGAGAAAAAGTTAAACCATACTTAAATTCTTTTTTTGTTACTTTTCAACTTTAATTTCCTTTTTTTTAAAATTCAAAAAAATTAGTTTGAGCGCAGGATTTTTCAGAAACTGCGTATTTATCATATTAATTTTAAATTTTAGATAAATGTTCAAACTAAGTTTCTTTATGACTTATACGTCACACACACACAATTTGTAGACAAATTATTAACAGGTTAAATTTTATATGAATTTTAATTTAACTATTTCTTAACATTTCAAAATTTTGTTAGTAATTGTATTTAAAAATAGGTTTTTCTTCATAATTTTACTAAAGAGTATGTATAACTTTAAATCTGAACAGTTTTTTACTAGATTACATTACTTTTGTAAATTTGAATCAATGCTGTACTTCAAAATTTTACACGCAATAAAATATTGATTTTCATAATTTTGAAAAAGTGACTAAATTATATTTCTTTTTCTTTCTTAAGAGTTATTAAAAATTATATAAAAATATGAGAAATAATGTAAATATATATAAATATTTTATGGTAAAAGTTTCAAATTTCTGTTTTGATTCTTTGGCAAATTATATAGCTTTGCAAAATGTTTTTTCGCAAACACTGATAATTATTACGAGTTTTCAGACCCCTTAATACTTTACAGGAACATACAGCAAATTATTAATACACAATTAAAAATAATTGCTTAAATGTTTATATGGTCGTTGGATCGTAGGATTCCTTTAAATTCTTTTAATTTTCAATAATTTTTTTCGTTTTAAATTGAGATTTTTTCTAGTGAAGTAAGGATAAACCCTTACTTCAATTCATGTCAATAAACACTTACTTCTAGTTTTCAGACACCACTTGTGCAATAAGAGTGAACCTTTTTTTACACCATCTTTGTTTTACCTTTTCCAAAAGCCCTCAGTCTAGTATATGTCATTGAGGAGAAAGGTGAATTTCCTTTTCTCTGAACCGGCTACGGTTGGAACATGACATGCTCCCCCGAGCAGACTCTTCATGCCTGTTACAACCGTTCCTCAGAGCACAACCATCTTCATTCTGACAACAGCTACTCCTAAAGTAATTTCTAATTCATTAATTATATAACTATAATATATATGTTAAGTTTTATTAATAGTTATGTTGAGAAGGTATTTTATTAATAGTATTTGTTTTTAGCTGCAAATGGCACTTTTTAGGTTAAAATTTTTCTACAATCAGAGCGGAATCTCTGGCCTAACACAGTCTCAAAACTAGTTGTGGCTTATGAGTTGTTGATTACATATAAAACATTGGTTTTCAAAGAAGGCGGTAGAGATAGAATTAACATTAATTAGCTCGTAGCAACACATCATGTTTATTCTTTTCCTAAGTATTATTTAAAATGTTGTTCGTAATAATTGTTTTAAACATTAGCTATCATTATTATAATTTTTATGTATAATACCAATACAAAATTTGGTAGATTTCAATCAATAGTTTAATCAAATTTCCATCTAACTGAAATATTATTGAAGCAATAAAATGGTTTACCGATTATACAATGATAATATGAGGACAGTTCAAAAAGCACTAGTGTAAGGAATGAGAAGTGGGAATTATATGAATGGGAAATGGGATTGGAGTGACTCACAGTAATATTGTCCATTAACGGTTTTTCCATTTTTTGCGAATTCCATGAGTATGACTCTCTTCGCATCACCCCTCTCCCTCCCAAAAAAATCATCATTATAACTTTACCTGCCGATGAGATCGTCATCGCCTTCTTTGGAGCAGATTCCTTTGAAGCAACCCATTGTTTTAATTGTTGCTTGGTTTCCGGTATCTATCCAGATCTTATCGACTATGACAACTCGACGCGAGAAAATCACAACGGTAACTCAACACAGCAACGATTAGATTTTGATTTGCAGCAAATGGCTACTAAATCAAAACTAATTAATGAATTAGTGTCAAATTTATTTTAACAACGCTTAACACATGGAAGCAAGCAATAATACATCAACTTGCCTTAGAAACGCAATCAGTTTTTTAGCCACCTTCGTAACTTTCTTCAATAATATTTATTTTGTTGTGTTTAATGTGTGTGTAATAATATTTATGTTATTGCTAAATTTTGCACAGATATAAGCACGTCGTGAATTAGATTTGACAATTGTTTTCAAGAATATATATTTTAAAGAACCGTTTGTTTGTAAAAATAGATCAGTTACATTGTTTTAGAGATTAATAAAATCGACTATGATCTTCAAAACATGCGATAAAGCTACTTAATTTTGTGAATAAAGAATTCTCTTATCACATTCTTATCTTTTGCTTAGTTGTTCACGATGAAGAAATTACAAGAAATATCAAAAAGGAATGCTTTTTAAGCATTTGAAAGCGATATCAATCAGCTTGGTCGTCTACTAGGTTTTGTGTTTTTATTACAGAAGAGTTCGAGAATTACAAGAATTACTTTTTGTGGTATATTTATACAAATTGGTGGTATCTCTGAAAGTAAGTTAATATAAATAAGTTTACATTATTTTCATGAATAGTTTTTAAATTTCAGAAAAGCAGTTTTCAAGGAATAATTATTATGTACGTAGTTAGGCTTATATATATTTTTTGTATATTATCGCATTTTAAAAATGAAAATAATCAAATTATGTTAGTTAATGTAACAAAAATTAATTTTTGAAATTCCAATTTTTATATTTTAAAATACATGATATCTGTGTTCAAACTTTTAACCTCTGACTTATGATTCTTTTAAAAATTATGAATTTAAAAAAGCAAATGAAAGTGCTGATAAAATATTTAATGGGTGAAATTATCTCTAGTGTTTGCGATAAGGTTGAACGAATTAGCTATTTTGTTCTGCTGGTTTAAATTAAGCTTACATTTTTTTACGACTGATCATGGATGGCTAAAAAATTTGAATTTATTATGTTGAGTTCAAATTAACATAATTAAATTATTGTCATTTTTTAAAATTTTTAATTTTTTTACCTACATAATATCAAATAATAGTTTTTCGAAATTAAGCTGTTTCAGTTATCTCGAAGTACAATCTAATGATTAAAGTAAAATCATCTATTAATTTTTTTATTATACATCCAAAAAGAAAAGTATTATTCAATTATCATTTGTCTGAATCACAATAACCTTTCATCTCTCTGGCTCTTTTATCCATATAAAACTCTAAACATATAAAACAATGATCAAAGAGTAAAAATTATCAACTACTGACAAAGATGATAAAAGTAAATTATCAGTTATTCCACTTTGATAATTAAATTACATCACAAGTACGAGTGACTCATATTTTGTTTCAAACTTAATCAAATAAAATTATGCAATGGGGAGAGTTATCTGATAATATTGTTATGTAAAATAGATTACATTTGCATATCACATATTAAGTGTTTATATTTATGCACTAATATTTTTAAAGAAATCTTTTAAAAAAATAAAAAAAAACATTAAAAATTTTTTTTGAATTAGTTTTAAGAGTTAAGATTTTTTACAATAATGAACCCCCACCCCCAATCAATGTTCGATAGCTACATTATAGCAATATTCTTATTTACTTTTAAAAAAATGTTCTGTAAAAAAATCAGAAAACAAAATTGCAGATTTTTACAATTTCATTGGTTCTCAATAATACTAATGTATTTTAAAAATATATTGCTTAAGTTATAGTGTCTGCGAGGAATTTTCCTGAATTTACTAGTCAGCATACACTATACGGGAAACAGTTTTTTTTAAATGTGTGTGTGTACATCGCACGCACGTACACACACACATTAAAAAGAAAAGAAAAAACTTATAATAACACCAATAAGCATTCCTTCAAAATGTTATAAATATCACTTAAAGTTAACAAATCTTAATATTGTTGATGTAATTAATCCGGTAAGTGAAAGTATCCTCTTAAGTTATTTGACTTCGTGAACATGGTATTAATCCTAATGATAATTATATTTTCCCTCCAATCTTAAATATATATATATATATTTATTTATTTCTATTTGAATGATTCATATGTGGGTTTCTTGTGTTTGAAAACGTGTACTTTTAAAAATTGGGGAGAAACCTTCATTATTTTACCTTTTTATGATGCCCTCTTTTCCATTCAAACAGATAAAATTCTCTAGATTTGGGGAGGAAAGTAGAAATTCCGTAGGATTAACATTAAGCGCACAAAATCAAATTGATTGGTAGACGGAAATCTCAAGACTGATACAAGCAGTTTTTAGATCCTCAAAAAGTTCAGATATAAGCGTTTTTATATCGGCTTATGAAACTGTAACACCTTCATGCTATTCTTTTCGGAGATCATAATTTACAGGCTATATAGTTACTTAGTTAAACTCTACGCGCACAAAAACTCACATTCAAACGAAGAGAAACAGATAAATACACTTTTTAGTTTATATATATTGCTTCAATTATTTTAATGCTCTCTCTTAGTCTACTTACCCTTAAAGTGCTGGCAATCAGCAATCTCTAACCCATTTGTAAATCTCTTACCCAACTGGATACGAGTGAATTTTATCATAAACTGTGGTGACTCGAGCGGTATACCAATGTTTACTGTTACTAGAAAATGCTACTAAACAGACCGTTAGCTATTCATGTAGTTTAACTTACGTCAACTATGGCTACTCGCTTCCAATACACGCACGCACACACACACAAACACAGATATATATACATGTAATGATTTAACTTAATTCCCATTAATTTCTCACCATAATAATTTAATTCACTAAATTTTCCTATTCTCTCCTTTTAGCGATAATGTTCATTCGTATTTCCTGATACAATTCCTCATTCTTTTTAATTAATTCAATCACGTGTTCTAAAAATTTGCTGACAATGCTCTCTTCCCATGGAACAGACCTGTAGGGATGATCCCTACCAGACTTTAGGTCTAAATTCCCTTGAAGTCCCTCCATTCAGACCATGTGGTCTTTGATGTTTAATTGAATTTTCCCTCATATAAATAGCAGAACACAGAGAAAAACACGCTCTTCTTATGCTTCTCTCCTCTTCATACTGCTCCTCTCGTACGCTCGTCCTCTCTCTCATGATCATCTGAGATTTGTATGATAATTTCGCTTCGGCCACCAAACCCAACTAAAGTCTGCTACAACATGGAAATAAAAGTATTTCGGACATGTATGGAATGATTCATTAATATTGAACAAACGTTAAAGTAAACACGTTACACACACACACACACACACACACACACATTCTCACTATTAACTTCTCTATTCGGCCATTACTATATCATTACTAACTCTATATTCAATTCTGTGTCGCACTTATAAATATTTCTTTTTCAATTCATTCACTACACTTCTTATTTGTAAATTTGCATAATCACGTTTCATTTGGTTGAAAATGGAGATACATGTAAGATATATGTTACGCAGATATATGTCATTGGAAGGTTTGAGACTAGTTTAACATTACAAAACGACATTTTCACTGAAGCATTAAAAATCATAAAATGTGCTAATCTGTTATTAATCATTTTACTTTAAAATAAATCTGTTTGCTTAAAATTCTTAGGGAGAAATGTATCATAGAAAATTTACCGATGTTCCAGTTGTATGGAAACCGAACGAGAACAGTGGGAAAATAATGAAGAAATTCAAAAAAATAGTAGAGGATAAATATATGGTGAAATTAGGTAAGCTATCATTGTAATATTTTTGATAAGTGTATTATTATTAAGCTTTATTTAAAAAAAATTTCTAACGGTGAAGATATTAAATAAATACCTGTAACTTTTTCCCATCGATTTGTTATTGTTACTTTATGGATTTGATTTTGTAACTTTCTTAATTTGATATTGTAACATCATTCATTTTTGTATCTTCACTGATTTTTGTTATTTTATCCTTATAATTTTCCCTTTTTTACTTTGTTTTCGATTTGTTTTACTTACTCCGAGTCATATTTGTGGTATACGAGAATTATTTTACTTGTTTTCAATTAAAAAAAATACAAGTTACTGTCGAAGGTTCGAGAGAGAAGAGGATAGAGCTTGTGCTTCTTTTTAAAGCAAATTATTCGAAAGCTATGGAAATCTTCTAAGTCAAAATTCAAAAGAGAGATTATTTATTAGTTGAACTATACATCAGATAATTATTGTACAATTGATCATTTCAGTACACAGATAAATATTTCTTTTAGTTCGTTGTCTGATAACATAGTGTATTATTTGAGAGCCCTAGAAATTTTAGGTGTGACAGCGGAAAAGTGTTCATTTATGTTATTTCTTTCTGTTGAATATGTTTTAATAACAATTATTTGAAGTCTGGGACTGAAATTCAGCATTAACAATAAAAAAGTTACTCTAAAAGACTGTTAAATATTTTAATAAAATTCTTTAAATACGAAGTTGAAAACTTGAAGTTTCAGTTGGATTATACATATATATACAGAGAGGGAGAGAGAGAGTCTCATAGTCATTTATAGCAAACAATTCATTGCTGTTTGTTGAAACGAGTCGTACTGTCTGTGCTTTGAAAACGTGAACTAAATTTTATTTTAAAAAAATGTGTCTTTTATAACGGGAAACATTCAAGATCGGAGTATTTCAAGGCTCAAA
This sequence comes from Nephila pilipes, assembly GCA_019974015.1. NCBI lineage: Eukaryota > Metazoa > Arthropoda > Arachnida > Araneae > Nephilidae > Nephila > Nephila pilipes. Next base: position 11,118 of record BMAW01030190.1, on the reverse strand, counting down.
AAGGAATTTAATAGATGAAAGAAAATTATCAAGAAGAAAGGGATGCTGCTATAAATGGACTTAAAATCAGGTAATAAATTAATATTTTGTAAAGCTTTAGTGACCGTCCATCATTTAATCTACAGATATTACTAAGATTACTTAAATAGTCAATTAGTTTACAAATACAATTGAAGAGAAGTCAGAAAAAAGGTCTATTTATTTATTATCTTCACAGAATATAGAGGGTCACTCTCCCTTGGACTCGCCTGAATCCTACATTAAAATCAAACAATAAAGACTTAATTTATCAACTTAATCGCTCCAAGTGAGACATTTCTTGTATACAGCAGATTAGGCTAGTAGTACTCTGTAACCAGGCGTCACTTATCAATTTTGCTACAAACTATTAAATATAACATTCTGCTCCAATTAACTTACAAGCGTCTATCAGCCTTTAGTTATCATTTGCTGCTCTTTTGTTCCTTTTAATTCTATTTAACCTGTACAGGGTATTTCGAAACTCATGGCAAAAACTTAAGAGGTGACGGAAAACTTCTAAACAAGCAATTTTCACCTTACAATGCATGGATGGAGAGCAAGTGATGAATCGCTAGACGGCGCTGTGATTGAGAGCATAAAGCTCGAGTTTTTTTATACATCGTCATCTTTACCATATATTTCAGGAGGCATGGCCATACATCCTAAACCAGGAAAATGTCATACATCCATAATCTATAATAGAAACGATAATGTGTAAGAAAACACTCACATTTTATGCGTTCCATTACAGTGCCGTCAAGCGATTCATCACTTGCTCTCCACTTATGCATTCTGAGGTGAAATTTGTTTGTTTAGATGTTTTCCATCACCTCTTTAAGTTTTTGCCACGAGTTTCGAAACACTTTGTAAGTCACTATAATTCAGTTAATTCCCCCTTTCTTCATCTGAGTAATCTAATCATGTTTTATTTATTTGGTAAGGAGTTGGAATTTTATGCAATTTAAATTACAAAAATTCCTCAAGGTTTGTGAAGAAAAAACCGCAATTAGTCTGCCGTCACAAAAATAGTTTGAACTGTATTTTTTACCACATAAGACCCGCAGCCGTTGTTTGTGATATATTGAAGGTAAACGTAAAGTAGCAAGAAGATATTCAAGAAATAGATGATCCTTTTCATGAAGATATAACTATGACTGGCGTCGATGGCTCTCAGGGTATTATTTTACCAGTATTGAAGGTAAAATTAATTTTGGATTAGTTCAATGCTGTGTTAGATACAGTAGCGCAACTGTCTTATATTTTAATAGAAGTTGTCTCAAAAATGAACTATTACTCCATTCAGGAAGTGAAGATTACACTTTATTAGGCGGAATATTTTAAGTTTAAAGTTTATTTAAAAAATTTCTTTTTGTAAACAGTTCTGAAATAAGGGATCTAAAGTGAACGAAACTTTTGTTTTATCGTTCTTTACTCTTTACACGCTCTGTTATATGTTTTAAATACTCTTCTTTGTCATCGAATTATGGAGAGACGCTTTCTTGTAATTTGAAGTATTGAACGAAGATAAAATTTGTGATGAAGTAGAAACGGTTTTATTTACAAGAACTTCTAGAAAGGAATATTCTCCTGACTGACTTTGGAAATGATTTCAGGTATAAACGTATACGAATATTGGATAACATATATAAAGAAAACAGATTGCAGGAAAACAGGAAATCTAACCATGTGAACTTGTTGACATTAAACTCATCTTGGGTGAACACTGGTAGGAAAGAAAACAACGGTAGTCCTTTCGCTGTTCGTAAAAAAACATTTTGGATTTATGGAATCTAGATATCACTAGCAATTTCCAAAATATAATTATCCTGGAAGTGCACTGAAAATTAATTTATTCGTCTAAAAAAACATCTTCTTATTCTTTAACTAGAAACCTTGCTCGAATTTTTTAAACACTTATTTGGCGCCTCTTGTTTTTATACATTGTTTTTGAATTTTTATCTATGCATCTGTTTTAAAAAAATTTTTTCGTTAAAAATTTCAATTCCCTTAATTTTTTGATTAATTACAGATGGTTATATGGATTTGTACAAATGGTCTACTGAAAATCTTTGTGAGTTTTGGGCCGAAATGTGGGATTTTGTTGGCATAATTTCTTCCAAAAGGTTTGATACGGTAAGATAAAGGTATAAATTGCTTTTAGAAATATTGAATTCTTTTTAATTAATATTTGTGTGACTACTTTTTAATATACAGATTAAACGTTAGTTTTTTCATTAAAAAATAAAAGTGGTATTCATCAAAATGAATAGTATTTACGCTATCAATTCAAGCCAAATTTTTACTGATCATGCTAGAAAAAAGAAAACTCAAAAAGTCCAGACTTCCTTTCAGTTCTAGATAATGATCAACTAATGAAGTTTCAGCTTACTAAATCACTCGTTCCAATTCATACTCTCCTCTGTTCTAGAAGCTTCGTATCTTAGTACTTAGACTAAGAGCCGCTTCGATCTAAACGATCACTTACGATGCTTCTATCCAATTTACTGAAAAGTATCACCCTACTATTATCCTCTAACTCCTTTCCTTTTCCTTTTAATCCTTTTTTATTTACATATTCCTACCTTTAATTCAATTCACTGCAGTTCTTATCTTCATTTAATTTACCTGATCATGTTCTATTTCGGTCTAGGAGAAATTATAATTCTATGCAATTCAAATTATTATAAAGTCCTCTAGGTTAGTGAAGAGAAAATCGAAAAATAGCAAAATTTCTCAAAGTGACTAGCACTTTTAAGTATTTCAGCAGTGCACGTGAAACGCAAGCCACTGATCATGTCAACTCACCAAAAGTATAGTGACTGAGAGACTAAGAGTAAACGTTTAAAAATGAAGTTGAAAATGATTTATTTTTCTTTTCCTTTCTTCACTCTTCAGATTTTATTCCATATAAATTCTTCTGAGAACATGTAGGAATTTTCAATTGTAAGTCTTTTATGGACTTCTTAATACATACACATGCATGTTACATGCATGTTAAACACATGCATGTTATATGTACAATCTACGTATAAAAGGGAATGTCATTAACCGGCTTGGACTACCTAATGATATTTGAGATTATATTGCATCTTATTCTGATGGAGTAGAATCGTAAAATTCACTAATTAAACAACTTTTTTCGAATTTAAAATCAACATGGATATGCAATTTTGTCTTTTCTGGATATATTAAAAAAATGTGGCTACATGTTGTTTTGTAATTATTGTTCTTCTTGATGTGTACCACCTGCCTTCCTTTTCGTAGAAAAAATTTGTTAGCATTTTATGTAAACATATCTCGTTCGAAAAAAACTTTAATTCTTTTTGTTTATACAAGGTGCTGGATCTAAATGCTCCAATGAATGACTTACCAAAGTGGTATGAAGGAGCCAAGCTCAATTTTGCTGAGAACTTGCTAAAATACCGAGATGACAAAATAGCAATAATACAAGATGGTATGAAATCTTAATATCTTTAAAATAATTTATATATGAAATGTTTATCTCATATTTGAATGTTCTTAGAATATTTTTCAAATTTGTTTACAAGAACTCTAAATATTTATTTATTTTTAAAAAAAACATGTATAATAGAATTTGATAGCTTGTACGATTTCATTTATACTCGTATTAATGCAATGGTACCTTGGTATATATTTTTAATCCATTCCAGATACTTAGACTTTTTTTTCTAAGATGATCATGATCACTTTCTTCGTTGTTTTGACTCTTTTCATAATTTTTCTTTAGAGCTCATGAGTGATAAATTTAAAAATAAATAAATAACGCGTTTCAAATTCACAGAGCTGCAGCAAAAGTTGTTCAAAAATTTTGGTTTGGAAACCAAAATTTACGTATCTTAATGGGAAGTATATCAAGTTGGACTTCTTAAAAGTGTTTATACACAGAAATATTTTATATTACGATTGTACATTAGTATCAGTATAATCAAGGTTTAGAAGAGTTTTAATGCTGAAAATAGAATTGTAAATTTTGTAACATTTATGACTTAAATTTCTGTAAGAAAATTTGACTTCTTTTCAAATGTGTTACGAAATATCAAAATTAATCTGATTCTTAATTTTTGATGTTTCCCCCACAAAAAAAGTTTCTTATTACTGCTTCATTTGTGATGCCATGATAGTCTAAAAGAAAAGTCTACAGTGATTTAATTGATACTTATAACACACACACACACACACACACACACACACAAACAACAATCGTATCAACAAGTCATCAACATCATCGTCGCCTATTATCGCATATTATTAGTTGGCTGGTTGCTACATGTAAACAAACTGCATTACATATATATACCCATGTATACATGCTACATATATATATATAACAACATGCATATATATACATATAGTTATTATGCTGGTTGGTTATTATTACATGTAACAAACTCCATGCATACATATACATATATAAATCAGTATATATATATATATATGTTGGTTATATATATATGGGTATATGATATATATAACAAACCATGTATATACATATATATATATATAACAAACTCCATGTAGAGATATATATATATATATACATATACATATACATAACAACCCATGCATACATATACATATATATATATAACAAATCATGCATATATATATATGGAAAGTTATGTTATTACATATATATATATATATGTAACAACTCCATGTGGCTAGCATATATATATACAACTAAATCATGCATATAACAAATCACTTTACGAATCATTTACGAAAAATAAATTACCTAACTATAGCAGTATAAGAATTAAACTATTTTAAAAATGTAAAACTAAAACTAGTGTTTTAAAAATATTCAATTATTACATTGGTCTTCAAAGGCATTACTAAAATTTACTAAAAGTTTCTCTCTCTTCATATATATATATATATATATATATATTCTCGGATCTCCTTGACACGTACGATCGAGTTCCGTTTCGACTAAGAGGTCGAAAGTCAAAAATATTTATATATTTTTTAGCATTATTTTTATTTAAACGGGAGGCAAAAATGATACATAAAACACAACACTTCAATTTATTTACTTTATTAGCTATTGCACATAATGTTAAATCTATTATATATTACATAAAATAATACAGTCTTAAGTTATGCAGAATGAAAAAATTCTTTGTTTCTGTCTTATTTTTCTTTACTTACTTTTTGTGGCCGAAGTATGGCTTTCAACGTGATTGTATTAGCTGCAGTTGAAACGACAAGCAAATGTACTCTGAATCCTTCCTGTTCCTGAACAAACAAACAAAATTTTAAATTTATTCTAAGCGTTACATAGATGTGTTTTTGAAATTTTAAGAAATGAACAAAACCTTAAGTAAATTCTTGTTATATGCAATAACATTTTTGCGGGATATCTCATAGCAGTTTTCTCTTACTATATCTTGTAATTTGCTCGTTATAATACATTCGAAAATATTCATAAGAACTGTCTACAGTAAAATTACATAAATAGATTACATAAAAAGTAATTCTTTTTCTTTTGTGTTTAAATTGTTACTCATACCTAGAAGTTTTAAACATTTTTCATAGAAAATATTTATTTACTTTTGATATATTATTTAGAGACAAGTATCAAATTAGTTAAGAATAACAACTCTTTTTGCTTCTTATTATAATGAATTAACTTCTGAAGTATCATCATACAGCTTATTTTTGAATAAATCACATGTTCTTGGCGGCAATGATTGGAAAAGTTATAAAAGCTCTGAATCAGATAGAGTTATTGAAAATTTTTTCTCCATTTTAATCGAAACTATTTCTATTTCTCAGGCGAAGATGCTAAAATTGAAAAAGTTACTTTCGCTCAAATGTACGAAGAAGCCAAGTTGTATTCCGCAGCATTTCGAAAGTTTGGTCTAAAGAAAGGTGACAGAGTTGCATGTGAGTAATATTACATATCTGTTTAAAAAACACTTATACTCATTTTTATTTTTCAATAAAACAATAAAATGTTTCTCGGATTTTTGGACTAATTCATTATTAAACGGAAATGTTTATACTATTTCAATCAGAAATTAGTTTCATTAACTGAAATGAAATATTTTTTTTTGTATATAAAGTATACTTTTTATATTTAGAAAGACTTTTTAGTCTTAAACAGATTCAAAATTCTTTATGGTATTGAATTGATATGATTTTCGATTAATGATAGTATTTAAGAGTGATAATGCCACAATGAAATGAGAATTTAATTTAACTCATTTTTGTTGGAGGACGTGATCTATTCAGATACCATCTGTTAGTTTCATATTTAGGTTAATCCCAGTCCATAGAAGAACTTCTGTGACCCTTTCATTAAAAAAAGTTACTGAAATTTTTCGCAGTATGGTTTGGCATACCATCCTGAATAGTAGCCACAGTAGCCTAAAGATCATAATCGCGGGACGGTTTTGTATTTGTAGAGTTGTGGGTTCGTGATCTGATGCCACTGAAGATCCGTCATGTTGCGGAGCTGATGTTCGTTAAATCTAGTTAAGGTCATAAGTTCTACCGTTGGCCTTGCTTTGGAAGTTTGGAGAGCGAGTTACCACCTCAGTTGTCGTCCTCGTCACCTCGTGACCAATACTCAAAATTATGAGGTCCTTCCCCGATAGTTATCGTGTCAATTCTCAGTAGGAAGTTAATAAACACTATGAAACTAACTATGAAAGTATACTTTTTTCTTAGAAGCTATATATATATCGATTTTTTAAGGATTTTTACAATATAGGCTAGGCTATCAGATTTTTTTTTGAGAATATTTGATCCATCATGATTTTCTGAGGATGGTTCCTTATTGTCTACGAATATTTACTATTAATTTTTTTTTTACCATAGCGAGGAATTTCACTGTTAACTAATGTTTGAAGCAAATTAGAAAACATTTTTCTTAATCAAAATTTTCCAATGGAAATAATTATTTCATTAATTTGGAAAAAGTAAATTTTTGGAGGGTGTACGTTTTTAATACTTTTCATTTTACTACTTTTTTTTTTTTTAAATTACCGTAGTTAAAACGTACATGAGGAGCCTCCTGATGCCTTGGACCTACATTTAATTAAAAAACATTTTCATCAAAGATAATTTTTATTTTAAGATATAAAATAGGTATTTTTCTTATTTATTGTAGAAACCATATTAAATTCTTATTACCCTAATCCGACTCATGGTTGTTGATGTCAATCTGATATTTAGGATGTTGCAAATTATGAAGATTTGAGTTTCTAGAAATAGAGCAATTTGTAAATATTTATATTTTCCATGTTTATGAGCACCTCTCCCCAATTTTTATCAAAAGGAGTTCTTTATATACGTTAAAATACGGTGAATAAAAACTCTAATATTTATGTTTAGTAAAAAATAATATTCACCCTCTTCTCTAGTCATCAACGGTCCAATTTTTGAATACTTTTATCCACTTATATTCTTCTCATATCCCCGGTTAGTATGGTATCTTCGATGAGATGAATATACTTGACATTCAGCATTATAAAAGCTTTTCAGTGTTGTTATTATGCTTGAAATAATGTCTCGTGCCTAGTTCAGTTTTCAACCGCTTTAAATAATTATTTCCACTTTTCCTGAATAAATTCATTAATCTTCGATCACCTTTAAAAGGAAAATTACGATTACGTTATACAATGCTCTGTCATCTTTTGATATATATTGTCTTGATTCAATTTTATAATTCATAAGCTTTATGGAATACAGTTATTAGTAAAGCAGAAAATATATCAGCAATTTCAGCTCGGATTAATACTAAATTTTGTAAAAGAATGCCAAAATATGTCGACGTTTACAGTGACGTATATTTTTGAGTCCATTTAATCATTACTTTTATAAACAGGTTAATATTTTAGCTATTATTAGTTAAAAAGGTCTTTACTTTAAATTTATTTCTTTTTGCGTTTAAAATAAGTCAGTCTGCCTTATAAAGTAATATTATTTTTCTAAGAAACGTTCACAGTTGAAATAATTATTTGTTATTTTTTTAGGCAGAAATAGCAAAAATTTAATTACAAAAAATAAAATGATACTCTTTTACTATAATGAAGTAATAAACGTGTTAAGAGGAGAACAACATTGTTTATGAAAGAGAGAGAAGTACCGTACGTAAAGTATTCTTAACTTTACTTCCCATAGTCTGTTATATGACTTACTTTTTCGTTTGAACCTCTTTTTTATTTCATTTTCGAAAATTAAAATAGGAAGTTAATGAATAGCTAAGTGTTTTTGACAAAACGAATCAAAAATTTTAAAATCAAAATTTTGAATTTGTGTGGAAAGTGAATTTTATTAAAAACAATCATTTATAAGGTGTGTAACAATTTATTTCAATAAATATTTTACTTCCCGAGGTTTATATGATTAAGAGTTATATTTCCTTTTTAAACTTAAAAATATTTTCACTTTCTTTTAAATTAACTATGTAAAGCTAATTTTCTTAGTTTTTGAATGAAATGAAATTTTTTTGAACTTTAAAGGATATTGTACCAGCATATGTATAGAATTATTAGAATTCATTAGAAACTCTAAAGGATAATGTATATATGCATATTATAAATTCATTTTATTCTCTTTCTTTAAAAATTTGCTATATTTGACTCCACTTTACTGAAGTTAAAACTTATTTCTAATTTCAAGTCGCATAATAGGTTTAAGAACTAACATCCTGAGTCTCAATTAAGGAGAATTACTTTATTTCAAGTATTAAAAACTCTCCTTAACTGGCAACGGCTTTCTCTTTTTGCTTTTTTCTTGCTCTGAGACTTGTCAACTTCCGCTTTGCTGTTTGTGTTGCTGATTTCCGACATATCTATGCTTATGAAATATCATCAGCATCAATAAATATCGACTGATGGAAAAAATGCTTGAATTTCATTCCAGCATCTAGACACTATGCTCCTAACCTACAACAAAATCAAACGCGCTCATACACACCACGTGAACGCACAAACACTCACACATTTTTACGCATTATTAATTCCAAAATTTAAGATGTGGTGCGTTTCATACTTAAAGTTTGACACAAATTTTCTTCATTAATTGAATTTTAACTTGTATCTTTTTTATAGTTTATAGTTTTTGATACAGCAGTTATATAATAAGATAAAATAAATTAAACATGTTAGTCTAATAGGCAGTTGCTTTCTATCAAATTATGCCTCATATCTTTGAAATATAATTTTTGGTCTATTTGTGAACGTTTCTAGGTCCGAGAAATTTTTTAATATATCGGCATTCTACACTCATATATCTAAAATTATCTTTACATACTCCCTTCCCCCAAAACTAATGATATTCCAAGAAATACCCAATCTATACAATTCATTTTTGCACAGTATGTTTGAAAGACAACCCTAATTAGTACCAACTAATTAAAAGAGATCAAACAGTTTCCGATATGCAAATAAAATAGTTATGTCGTCTGACTGTGAAACAAGCGCTTTGCGAAAGTGAATACCTGAGTGAATTTCTGTATCACTGCATTTGATTTCAGCGTATAAGGACTCGAAACAATTTGTTATGACTCCAAAGCATTATTTTGAAGGATATGCGAAGTTTCAAATCATCGGCCGCTTAGAAGCAGGGGAGACAATCATGGAAGCAGCGAGATGTATGAATATTTCATGGCTAACAGTCTCGACCTGATGATATAATTTCAGAGCTCTGTAACTGTTGTAACTCTGGAACTGTAAGGTTGTCTGGTCAAGATTGCAAACGTATGAAAACTCCTTCTCATGATCAATATATAGCAATACATTCCTGTCGTAAAAAGAAGTATACTGTTTGCAGCTAAATACAAAGCTTGTAGCCGCCACTAGAATTGTATTACGAGAAACTGTGAGCAGGAGACTTAGTGAAATATGCCGTTATTCCAGAAGGCCAAGGTTATATGTTTCACTGTCGTCTCAACTAAAGTGATAATTGGTTCAAAGAACATTTGAACTGGAGTGAACGCCAATGAACCCCGGAGGTTTAAAAAACATGAAATCCTTCTTCGAACGTTATGAAATGAGACCGTTTCGATAGGTAAGACGTGTCAGTTTAGAACGGAATAAATGACCTATGGGCGTACGTTTTCCTACACGCTTTGAATATAAGATTGTGATTGGTATGCGATATTAGAATGAGATCTTAGAATCTTATTTAAGATACTTCGAAGGTGAAAATGGATCTTATTTTTTTTATATCTTTGGATGATAATGCTTCAAAACGTCGAAGAAACTTTAATAACGAAATAATTGAAAGTGAAAACATTGAGCAAATAACGTCGTGACCAATAAAATCTCTGATCCAAAACTCAATAGAGAACTTAAGGGTCCAGGTTGGAAAAGCAGTTGCAAGGAAGCACCTCCTATGAAAACCGCATATCTAAAGTTTGAAGAAGAGTTTAAATTTTGGTTAACAATATTACTGATCGCATTAAATCACTTTGAGATATGTGTGTATAGGTCAAGGATCACCACATATTACATTAAATTCTTAAGCCTTAACTTCTTTCCAAGTTATTCTTCTTGCGCCCCGGCCCCCCCGAATAATCCTTGTCATATATTATTGCATTATTTGTTGTTTCTTGCCACAGTTTTATATCATATACAGAGTGTGCAAATTTTGATTTTGTATTTATGTGTTATAATATTATATGAATCATTCTACAAAAATGTTGAAAATTACAATACTCATTTTCTGAGAAACCCATGATTTTATGCACGTAAAGAAAATTTTGGATATGAGTGTTGTTCATCGCATTTGGAATTAAACTCAGCATCAAAACATTTTTTTTTAAAAAAATATAGTACTAAGAATAAGCTAAGGAAAATCTTATTTTTTAGTGTCTAATTTATCATTTTCAGTAATATGAATGCCAAAGTAATTCAATTGAAGAAAAATGTATTATGCAGGTTATATGTCAAATAGAAAAGAAGCCGTTTTTGCAATGATGGGTGTAACAAGCATTGGAGCTATTTGGACAGCAGCATTACCTTTGTTAGGATCAGAGGTATGAATATAACCAATAATAAATTTTCAGTTCCGAAAGTATTGAATTCACCCAGTGTTCTTAGATTTACCCTATGTTAAAATAAT